>WFAB01001761.1:0-94452 GCA_018977245.1 Lethenteron camtschaticum
AGGGTAAAATTACGTTAGGTAAAGTAAAATTACTTCAGGTGAGATCACTTTACCTCAGCTGAGGTAACTTTACCTCGCGGGAGGTAACATCACATCAGGTAAATGTAACATTACTTGAGGTAATCCGAACGTATTCACATCACTTCAGCTAATGTTCATATTTTTACGCTAATATCGTAATATCGTCACGTGGTTAAATCGTTAAACACAACGCTCGCGTGACGTCACCACCTCAGTGTCGAGCCGTCGACACTTCACGCGGCAGCCTCGAAGTGCACCCAGCCTGGCACAGGCGCCGTGGTGACGTCACCGTCAATCAGTGGCCAATGGCGGCGATTGGTGGTGGTGGGGGGAGTGGGGGGACGAGGGGCTGGGGGAGTGGCGGGGAGTGAGGGGGGGTGATGGGGTGGGGGGTGGTGGGAGTGGGGTGTGGGGGGAGGAGGGGTGGGGGCGGAATGGCGGTTGGGGAAGTGGGAGGAGGGGGAATGGAGGGTGGGAGGGGTGGGGGGAGTGGGGGTTGGGAGGGGAGGAGGGGGTGGGGGAGTGATGGGAGGGAAGGGGCTGGGTGGGGAGGGTGGGGAGGGCTGGGTGGGGAGGGTGGGGCTGGGTGGGGGTGGGAGGGTAGGGCTGGGTGGGGAGGGGCTGGGTGGGGAGGGGCTGGTGACCCCGTGGTGCCCTTATAAAACTCAACGTTTCACCTACTCACGCCGGCTTGTGCCCGCCCTCACAGTCGGCCATATTTGCGGAATACACCACGCCGCCGTTGACCCTGGCCATTGACCGAGCAACCCGACGTTCCTACCAGCTCCCTCCACAGGAATGTGTTACGGACTGCAATGTAACCCCCGTGTAATGTAACCCTTATAATAATCACCGTGTAAAGTAATTCGAATGTAATTCTTCAGATAATGCAACATTACCTTAGGTGATGTAACTTGTAATCCCCGTATAATGTACTGTAAATGTAATCGCCGTGCGATGTAATCCGAATGTAATCTCCGTGTAATGTAACGTCCTGGCCAATTTGAAGGAAAAAAACGCCACTTTTAAAAAAATGTCTTGCTGTGGTTTTCACACCTGATGATGATTGCTTGTGTTGCAATCGAAACGTCGTGAGAATTTTATAGTTACATTTATATGTTATTTTTCCCTTCTACGTGACTTTACCGAAAGAACCAAGAATAACAAAACAGCTGTGTTAAGATTTAAAACACCAAACTGAAACCTTTTACAAGGAATCATGTCTGCAGGGGAGAGGAATTGGACGTTTTTGATGCAGCAAATCTGGCTGTGACGGTCTCACCTGATACGGAGACTTGGTTTGAAACGTCGTGATTTTAAATCCTTTATATTAAGTTCACTCGCTTGCTTGCTTACGACCGTGCAAATCTTTCGGTCGTTCTTTAACCCACTTCGATCCAATCGAGCTGCATTTTGCCACATACTCGTTGTGGTGACAATGTATTTTCGTGAAATTTTTTTTCAAAATTTTTACACTTTGTAGGAAAAAAAATTATATTTAATTACCAATTGCTTAATGGTGGCGGCAATCATCTGACCCATAGGTGGAGCCATTTCAACCAGAGGACGAGAGGTCAGCCGCCACGCATATAACGGATTTATAGTGAAAACTTTGACGGGTTAATTTTTATTATATTTTTATTAATTTTAATTTCATTTTTTACCTACATGGTGACTTTACCAGAACTAAAGTTTAATCCTTGCAGTCATTAAACAGAATTAAGTTTTTACAACTCTAGTAAAACATTTTAAGAGCGGCTGGGGGAGAGAAAATGAATGAGAAAACAAATGTAAACTTAAGTAATGCAATTAATTGTAAATGTTTCTCTCTCCGAGGGCATTCATCACACCTGATGACGTTTTGTGTTGCAATCGAAACGTCGTCTTCTATTATTTATTTGAATTTATTTCTCCGTGACTTTACCAAAGGGCCGTCCATAAATGACGTCACGCACCGGGGGGGGGGTCAGACATTTGTGACGATGCGTGACGAGGGGGGGGGTGAGAAATGTGACGTCACATCAAAATGCTCAACTTTAAATCAATATAGACAACACGTTTTACTTAATTAAATCGACTTTAATAAATGTTTTCTCTTACGACATCAGAGTGCAGCGCCACATTAAATACGCACTACAATGACAATAGTTTAAAGCGATTTGAAGCATGTTTATATTTTTTTTGGGGGGAGCAGAGCTTTGTGACGTCACATTTAGGGGGGTCTGACTTTTTGTGACGCCGTGTGACGAGGGGGGGGTAAAAAATCGTCCAAAATCATGACGTCATTTATGGACGGCCCCAAAGAACCAAAGAGTAATAATTCCTGCAGTCACGAAAGCTTCAAATCATTTCGATTCCTAATTATTTTATTCTCAATCGATTCTCCCTCCCGATTCGATTCCCCGAGAGTCGAAACCCACCGGAAGTCGCCCCCCCTCCTTCCCGCCCCCTCTGGCCACGCCCACTTCCGCCGTCTCCCGTCACGTGATCGCTCCTTCTTCTCGACCGCCTCCGCCATGGTAAGGTCGCTACCGGCTCCGGCCCCGCGAATCCGCGGCCATCCGCGGCCATCCGCGGCCCCGTCGGCCCCGCCGCACTGAAGCGTCCGCGCCGCGCTCGCGAATGTCGGCTTCGTTGCGGCGCGATGTCCCTCACCGCCGATCTGAGAAAAGCTCTGGTTTAGTTGCCTTGGCGGTGATGGGTGTTGGGGGGGTGTGAGCCTAGGCCTAGGTAGGCAAGGCGTTCATTCACTAAAGTTGGGGTGGTGGAGTCATCCGTAACCACCAGAGAAAGTTTAAACTTTATCACGAAACTAATTCTGCTTGGGCGAATATCTCCGTCGGAGGCGGTCCGCGTACAACAACAACCCAACGCGCTCCATTTACCAATGAACGCCCGTGCGGGGGCTGCCTTAAGGGGGAGAACATATAATGGCCGATGTTTCGCGCGATGACCCTACTTCGTAGCGCACACAGAGCATTGTATAGCCACGTGGGACTTTGATGAAACCCTTGCGGGACTCTCGTGGTCTATTCACTGCTGGCGATATCAACATTGATCTAAATACAGCAGTGGATGGATCATCATGGTGATTGCACACAACACGTGGATTGGAGACCACACGCGGATTGGAGACCACACGCACAGGGTCGAGACATCAACATCATTGAATTTCATCTACCCTGCGTGTGTTCAATCCACGTCTTCCTCTGGAATCATCACCATTGTGGGTGCCACGCTGGCTATGAGATGTTAACTGCCTCGCCTGGGTTCGATCCCGACCCTGGCGCCTGCTGTTGTATATTTGTAGTTTGCATTTTCTCCCCGTGGCCATGTGGATTTTTCTCCGCGTCCTCCGGTTTTTCCCTCCATTAGAAACATGCGTTTGGAGCATTTGACTGCTGTGAATGTCCACACGATGATAGGCTGCTTTGCTCACCATCATGGTCTCACCACTGCTGGATAAAGATCATTGTGTTGATGTCTCTACCCGTGTGTGTTCTCTGATTCACGTGGTCTTCAATGTAATCACCATCATGGTCTCACCACTGCTGGATAAAGATCATTGTGTTGATGTCTCTACCCCGCTTGTCCACTTAATCCACGGGCTATATCTGGTCTCTGTAATAATCATCACAGATTAGTCAAAATTAGCTTCATCCACTGCTGGATGAAGATACATTTTATTAATATAAGTCTGTAAATCTGTGTTTTTAGTCATAATGATATATTTTTTGTAATATTAAATTGTGTTGCTCTAAGTTGGTTGTGTGTAAGGAAGAGAGAATTCGTGAGTACCCCGGATAGCCTCATTGGCAAGAGTGACCTGGGATCACAAGTTTACAAAGTCAATGTTAGCCTAGGTGCAGCGTGAGGCTGTGGGCAGTGTGAGTCTGGGCTGTGTTGAGTCTATTAGCTATGCGAGTCTAGGGGAAGTGTTGAGTCTGGGTAGTAGTGTTGAGTCTATGGGCAGTGCGACTGGGCAGTATTGAGTAGGGCTGTGTGAGTCTATGGGTGGTAGTGTTGAGTCTGGGTGGTAGTGTTGAGTCAATGGGCAGTGTTGAGTCTGGTGTAGCGTTGAGTCTGGGTGGTCGTGTTGAGTGGGGCAGTGCTGAGTCTGGCAGGGTGATGACCGTTGTTGCTGTTCGTCCTCTCAGACTGCACGACTCAAGAAGACGAGGAAGCTGAGAGGTCACGTGAGCCATGGCCACGGCCGGATAGGTGAGAGTTCAGCCTTCATGCATCGTAACACTATGCATGTAACTGTATCAGTGTGTGTGTGTGCCAGTGTGGATGCATTTGTATGTATCAGTGTGTGTGTGCCAGTATGGATGCATCTGTATATATCTGTGTAACGGGGTATATCTATCTGTATGTGTCTGTGTAATGGTGTGGCGTATCTGTGTGTGTAACGGGGAACATGTATCTGTGTGTGTATCTGTGTAACGAGGTATATGTGTATCTGTGTATGTATCTGTGTGTCTGTATAATGGTGTGTTTCTTCCCCCGCTGTGCTCAGGCAAGCACCGCAAGCACCCTGGTGGCGCGGTAATGCCGGCGGTCAGCACCACCACAGGATCAACTTCGACAAATAGTGAGTGCCCCCATCCCTAGCTCCCTTGACCTGAAATAGGCATCGCCACCGTGATGTTAGCGTGCGTGTAAACTCTTAAAACTAAAGTTTTTATTTTACCAGGTAAGGCCCCAATGTGGTGTGGCTCTTTGTTTGAGAAGTGACCAAGCCCAAAAAGACACACTCTCAAAAAGACCCAAACTCATAAAAAAGCCACATCGATCCATACTCCATATACAGCAGGCGTCAGGGTCGGGATCGAACCCACGACCTCCTGTAAACCAGGCGAGGTAGTTAACATCTCATCACCACGGCGGCTCGGCCTTAAATGAGTATCTGCTGTAATGGTGTGGTGTAGTAAACATCGCCACTGGGGAGAGACAAAGGCGGCCGGGCGTGGTGCTGGCCACCCACCCCTTGGTGTGCCACGGTGCCAGCCTTCATAGGTGCTGCTACTCGTGGCTAACAGCACTTGCCCCAACAGTTTAAGGCTACACGGGGATATTTGTCACAGTAGGGGCACAGTTGATGCATCTAACCGTCATCCCAGTCAGCCCATGGCACCTTGGTCTGTCACGTGACCACCTCCTGCACCTAGACTGGCACAGCAGTCAACCCATGGCACCACCTGGGTCTGTCCCGTCACCTGTCGGCACCTAGCCTGGCACAGCAGTCAACCCATGGCACCTGAGACTGTCCCGTAACCTCATCCTGCACCTAGCCTGGCACAAGTGCCATGGTGAAGTCACCGCAACACTGAGAATTTGCAACAATACCACGACATTTGCTGCCTCTGGAGACCACCTGGAGAAGATTCCAGGCCACGTGTTGACAATGGTGGCGAACAAGTGGGGGAGACTCTTTGAAGCTATTAACATGACATTTGTTATCGTGTTAACAGTGCAGTATTATCCGTTCTTTTTCCATTAAAAAGATAGTCCCATATAAGTGTCAACATGTTGATAATTGTTTTTTTACCCTTCTATCTGGCAACAAAACTGACACCTTTTTTTCAAGGAGTCATGTTTACATAGACCACAATACCTGCAGTCATAATGCAAACAAAAAACACAACTCTGATGTGCACTGTCCTTGAAGTTGCACCTTTTGGCATCATCTGGTCCAACACCATGTGAGACTAGGCTCTAAAGAAAGCTGTCTCGGGTGTGGACCAATCAACTTCAAGGACAGTGCACATTATCAGAGTTATGTTTTTTGTTTGCATTATGACTGCAGGTATTGTGGTCTGTAAACATGACTCCTTGTNAAAAAAAAAGTGTCAGTTTTGTTGCCAGATAGAAGGGTAAAAAACCAATTATCATTTTTTACTGGCAAATGAGGTTCCAATGGTGTTAACATGGTTTTACAGCACCCTGTATACGTGTATATGCACACACGCGTGTGAAACCAGCGGTCTTGTGTCGTGCGTGCCCTCCTCAGCCACCCCGGCTACTTCGGCAAGGTCGGCATGCGCCACTACCACCTCAAGCGCAACCAGCTGCACTGCCCCACGCTCAACGTGGACCGCCTGTGGACGCTGGTGAGCGAGCAGACGCGGGCCGCCAGCGCCAAGCTGCCGGAGGGCACCGCACCCGTCATCGACGTCGTCAGAGCCGTGAGAGACGCACGCACGCGGGCGGGAGACATGCACACACGTGGGAGTGGGGGGGGGGGAGATACGGGGTGAAGGGGAATATGGGGAGGGAAACATGGGTCATGGAGATGTGGATGGGGGGGTAGACATGGATGGGGGGGGGGACCGGAGAGACACAGGAGACATGGGGGAGACTTGGGGGAGACATGGGAGGAGACATGGGGGAGACGTGGGGAGATGTCGACATGGGGCAGACATGGGAGGCAGGGGAGGAGATAGGGAGATGTCGACATGGGGCAGACATGGAGGAGGCAGGGAAGAGATAGGGGAGATGTCGACATGGGGCAGACATGGGAGGAGGCAGGGAGGAGATAGGGGAGATGTCGACATGGGGCAGAGATGCAGCTGGCCGGAAACGCTCAAAGTGCTGACCATCCCTCCATAGTGGGTAGCTGTGTGTGACCTATGTGTGTGTGACATGTGTGTGTGACATGTGTGTGTACCCTGTGTGTGACCTGTATGTAACCTGTGTGTATACCACCCCAGGGTTACTACAAGGTGCTGGGCAAGGGCCGTCTGCCCAAGCAGCCGGTGATCGTGAAGGCAAAGTTCTTCAGCCACCGCGCAGAGCAGAAGATCCGTGCAGTGGGGGGAGCCTGCGTGCTGGTGGCTTAGACACTGGCCGTGTACGCACTCACACAGCGTGTGCACTCACACCGCGTGTACATGGAGCAGTTGCACTCACACACAGCGTGTACACACATGCACTGTCCACAGACCGTGCACACCCATACATACAGCTTTACACACCTATGCAGTGTACTCACACGTGTGTATATCGTGTAAACACACACTTGCAAACGGCACCACCCACATACACAGGAGTGCTCACACAAGGTTCTGAATAAAAATGCCCAGTTGCTTTATTGGAGTGTGCAGTGGCTTTGCTTCCCCCCCCCCACCCCGATTTCATATTTAATTTCTTGCGCTTTCATCCACTGGAGCCACCAGTTAGTACAGCCCACCCCACCCCCTTCCTCGTCCAGTCGGTTTCTTCCACTGAAGTTGAGGGAGGTCGGGAGTCACCACCTCTTCAGAACTTGCTGGGCTGATGGCTCCTCCAGCGAAGTGGGACCTGTAAACACATGCAGCAATGACTCCGTGGACTCAGCATGCATGAGCCCTGTCCATCATAACATCTACCCTGGGTGTGCCCCCCACTGACGTTCCCCCCTCAACCAGTGAGACAATAGTGGGTGTGAGTGAGATGCCCCCCCCCCCCACTGAGTGAGGTCTCCCGCGTGTGCCCCCCGTTCGAAAGGGAGTGTGGCACTGGGGGTCACGTCCCTTCTGCACGAGGGAGGCTGCTCTGGCTCGGAGTTTAAAACCCGCACGCACCGAAACCGCACGGGCGACCAAATCTGAGCTCTCCCATCTCTCTCAATCTCTCACTCCCGTCTCTCTCGTGGATATTGTACATCTCTCTCCGTCTCTTTCATCTCTCCCATCTCTCTCATTTTGCTCTCTCATCTCCCATCTCTCCAATCTCTCCCGGCTCTCTCTTGTAGATACAGTACATCTCTCTCATCTCTCCCATCTGTCTCGTCTCTCCCATTTTGCTCTCCCATCTATCTCACCCATGTCCCTAACTCCCATCTTTCTCCAATCTCTCACCCATTTCTCTCCCATCTCCCTCATCTCTCTCCCATTTTGCTCTTCCATCTCTTCTGACTCCATCACACCCGTCTCTCCCCAGTCTCTCCTGCCACTCTTTCTCCCGTCCCTCTCCAGCCTCGCTCGCTCTCCCATCTCTCTCTCGACCACTCCGTCTCTACTAAACACGAGAGACCACTACCAGCGTTGAACCCTCACAGACCCCATGAACAGGGCTTGAACTCAGCTCCTCAGCATTGCCGGCAAAGTGTCTACGACGCGCCCATCGTGAACCACGAGTCTCTGTGCAAGCGGCCTCACCGACTCTGCACTGCTGCCTCCATCTTCAGGCGGAAGCCTTCACCAGGCCTCAGGATGCCCCCTCCTCCTGCAATAGAGACAGAGACACACAGAGTGGCTGTGAGTGTAGTGAGCCCCACACTGACTGTGAGGTGCCCCCACTGTGAGTGAAGGGTGCCCCCCACTGTGAGTGAAGGGTGCCCCCCACTGTGAGTGAGATGCCCCCACTGTGAGGTGCCCCCCCCCCCCACTGAGTGAGGTCTCCCCACGTGTGCCCCCCGTTCGAAAGGGAGCGTGGCACTGGGGGCCACGTCCCTTCTGCACGAGGGAGGCTGCTCTGGCTCGGAGTTTAAAACCCGCACGCACCGAAACCGCACGGGCGACCAAATCCGAGCTCTCCCATCTCTCTCGTGGATACATCTCACTGCCGACTCTCCCATCTCACTCTCCCATCTCTCTAACCCATGTCCCTCACTCTCATCTCCCATCTCTCTCCCTTAGCTCTCTCCCATCTGTCTCTCCCATCTCTCTCGTCTCTCTCCCATCTCTCGTGGATACATCTCACTCCCGTCTCTCCAATCTCGCTCTCCCATATTTCTCTCATGGATACAGCAAAACCTTGGATTGCGAGTAACTTGGCCTGCGAGTGTTTTGCAGAACGAGCAAATTTTTTACTGAATTTCAACTTCATAAACGAGCGAGGTCTTGCAATACGAGTAGTGTAGTACGTACAGTAAATACGCTTTGTCTGCCGAGCGTCACGTGATCACAACCGAGCCGATGGTTCTTCTCTCGCTGCGGGATTGTGGGTAATCGTCTCCCATGCTCGGTCTGTCGGCGTGCCTCACTCGTAGAGTCAACATCCGTGCGAGCGTACACTGTTCACTATCGTGTTGTGACCACGTGTGTGTGTGCGTAAAGCATTTTTTTATTTTGTGTCCAAGTGTAGTGACTGTTCTTTAGTAACTGGACTGCAACAATGGCCCCCTCCTCCTCTCGTCCCCCTCACACCAGCCACGATTAAATTTAATTAATAAATGTGATTACTTTATATTAAATTTAAATAATAAAAATCTAAAAAATGTACCCGTAAAAACAAAGTTTTTCACTATAAATCATTTATATGCGTGGCAGCTAGAGTCCTCTCGTCCTGTGGCTTGAGATGGCTGCCACCTATGGGTCAGATGATTGCCTGCCACCATTAAGCAATTGGTAATTAAATATAATTATTTTTTCCTAAAAAGTGTAAAATTTTGGAAAAAAAATTCACGAAAATAAATTGTCACGCACAACGAGTCTGTGTGCAAAATGTCAGCTCGATTGGACCACGGGAAGTGGGTTAAAAGACCGAAA
This sequence comes from Lethenteron camtschaticum, assembly GCA_018977245.1. NCBI lineage: Eukaryota > Metazoa > Chordata > Hyperoartia > Petromyzontiformes > Petromyzontidae > Lethenteron > Lethenteron camtschaticum. The sequence continues at coordinate 9,495 of WFAB01001761.1, forward strand.
GATTTGCACGGTCGTAAGCGCGCAAGCAAGCAAGCAAGTGAACTTAATGTAAAGGATTTAAAAAGGTATTTTGTATTAATCATTTTTACATGAATATGTTTCGGTTGTGGAACGAATCATCTGAGTTTCCATGATTTCTTCTGGGGAAATTTGCTTTGATAGACGAGTGCTTTGGATTACAAACACGTTTCCGGAACGAATTATGCTCGCAATCCAAGGTTTTACTGTACATCTCTCTCCCTCTCATCTCTCTCGTCTCACCCATCTCCCTCTTTCTCATCTCTCCCGTTTGTCTCGTCTCTCTCTCCCATTTTGCTCTCTCATCTCTCTCCATCTCTCTCACCCATCTCTCTCTTTCTCATCCCTCTCCCATCTCTCTCGTATCTCTCTCTCATCTCTTCTGACTCCATCTCCCTCGTCTCTCCCCAGTCTCTCACTCCTGCCGCTCTCTCTTCTCCCGTCCCTCTCCAGCCTCGCTCTCTCCCCATCTCTCTCGAGACCACTCCGTCTCTACTAAACACGAGAGACCACTACCAGCGTTGAACCCTCACAGACCCATGAACAGGCTTGAACTCAGCTCCTCAGCCTTGCCGGCAAAATGTCTACGACGCGCCCACCGTGAACCACAAGTCTCTGTGTAAGCGGCCTCACCGACTCTGCACTGCTGCCTCCATCTTCAGGCGGAAGCCTTCACCAGGCCTCAGGGATGCCCCTCCTCCTGCAATAGAGACAGAGACACACAAAGTGGCTGTGAGTGAAGTGAGCCCCACACTGACTGTGTGAGGTGCCCCCACTGTGAGTGAGATGCCCCCACTGTCTCACCGCGTGTGCCCCCGTTCGAAAGGGAGCGTGGCACTGGGGGCCACGTCCCTTCTGCACGAGGGAGGCTGCTCTGGCTCGGAGTTTAAAACCCGCACGCACCGAAACTGCACGGGCGACCAAATCCGAGCTCTCCCATCTCTCTCTCGTGGATACATCTCACTGCCGTCTCTCCATCTCACTCTCCATCTCTCTAACCCATGTCCCTCACTCTCATCTCCCATCTCTCTCCCTTAGCTCTCTCCCATCTGTCTCTCCCATCTCTCTCGTCTCTCTCCCATCTCTCGTGGATACATCTCACTCCGTCTCTCCAATCTCGCTCTCCCATATTTCTCTCATGGATACAGCAAAACCTTGGATTGCGAGTAACTTGGCCTGCGAGTGTTTTGCAGAACGAGCAAATTTTTTACTGAATTTCAACTTCATAAACGAGCGAGGTCTTGCAATACGAGTAGTGTAGTACGTACAGTAAATACGCTTTGTCTGCCGAGCGTCACGTGATCACAACCGAGCCGATGGTTCTTCTCTAGCTGCGGATTGTGGTAATCGTCTCCCATGCTCGGTCTCAGTCGGCGTGCCTCACTCGTAGAGTCAACATCCGTGCGAGCGTACACTGTTCACTATCGTGTTGTGACCACGTGTGTGTGTGCGTAAAGCATTTTTTTATTTTGTGTCCAAGTGTAGTGACTGTTCTTTAGTAACTGGACTGCAACAATGGCCCCTCCTCCTCTCGTCCCCTCACACCAGCCACGATTAAATTTAATTAATAAATGTGATTACTTTATATTAAATTTAAATAATAAAAATCTAAAAAATGTACCCGTAAAAACAAAGTTTTTCACTATAAATCATTTATATGCGTGGCGGCTAGAGTCCTCTCGTCCTGTGGCTTGAGATGGCTGCCACCTATGGGTCAGATGATTGCCTGCCACCATTAAGCAATTGGTAATTAAATATAATTATTTTTTCCTAAAAAGTGTAAAATTTTGGNAAAAAAATTCACGAAAATAAATTGTCACGCACAACGAGTCTGTGTGCAAAATGTCAGCTCGATTGGACCACGGGAAGTGGGTTAAAAGACGACCGAAAGATTTGCACGGTCGTAAGCGCGCAAGCAAGCAAGCAAGTGAACTTAATATAAAGGATTTAAAAGGTATTTTGTATTAATCATTTTTACATGAATATGTTTCGGTTGTGGAACGAATCATCTGAGTTTCCATGATTTCTTCTGGGGAAATTTGCTTTGATAGACGAGTGCTTTGGATTACAAACACGTTTCCGGAACGAATTATGCTCGCAATCCAAGGTTTTACTGTACATCTCTCTCCCTCTCATCTCTCTCGTCTCACCCATCTCCCTCTTTCTCATCTCTCCCGTTTGTCTCGTCTCTCTCTCCCATTTTGCTCTCTCATCTCTCTCCATCTCTCTCACCCATCTCTCTCTTTCTCATCCCTCTCCATCTCTCTCGTATCTCTCTCTCATCTCTTCTGACTCCATCTCCCTCGTCTCTCCCCAGTCTCTCACTCCTGCCGCTCTCTCTTCTCCCGTCCCTCTCCAGCCTCGCTCTCTCCCCCATCTCTCTCGAGACCACTCCGTCTCTACTAAACACGAGAGACCACTACCAGCGTTGAACCCTCACAGACCCCATGAACAGGGCTTGAACTCAGCTCCTCAGCCTTGCCGGCAAAATGTCTACGACGCGCCCACCGTGAACCACAAGTCTCTGTGTAAGCGGCCTCACCGACTCTGCACTGCTGCCTCCATCTTCAGGCGGAAGCCTTCACCAGGCCTCAGGGATGCCCCCTCCTCCTGCAATAGAGACAGAGACACACAAAGTGGCTGTGAGTGAAGTGAGCCCCACACTGACTGTGTGAGGTGCCCCCACTGTGAGTGAGATGCCCCCACTGTCTCACCGCGTGTGCCCCCGTTCGAAAGGAGCGTGGCACTGGGGGCCACGTCCCTTCTGCACGAGGGAGGCTGCTCTGGCTCGGAGTTTAAAACCCGCACGCACCGAAACCGCACGGGCGACCAAATCCGAGCTCTCCCATCTCTCTCGTGGATACATCTCACTGCCGACTCTCCCATCTCACTCTCCCATCTCTCTAACCATGTCCCTCACTCTCATCTCCCATCTCTCTCCCTTAGCTCTCTCCCATCTGTCTCTCCCATCTCTCTCGTCTCTCTCCCATCTCTCGTGGATACATCTCACTCCCGTCTCTCCAATCTCGCTCTCCCATATTTCTCTCATGGATACAGCAAAACCTTGGATTGCGAGTAACTTGGCCTGCGAGTGTTTTGCAGAACGAGCAAATTTTTTACTGAATTTCAACTTCATAAACGAGCGAGGTCTTGCAATACGAGTAGTGTAGTACGTACAGTAAATACGCTTTGTCTGCCGAGCGTCACGTGATCACAACCGAGCCGATGGTTCTTCTCTAGCTGCGGGATTGTGGGTAATCGTCTCCCATGCTCGGTCTCAGTCGGCGTGCCTCACTCGTAGAGTCAACATCCGTGCGAGCGTACACTGTTCACTATCGTGTTGTGACCACGTGTGTGTGTGCGTAAAGCATTTTTTTATTTTGTGTCCAAGTGTAGTGACTGTTCTTTAGTAACTGGACTGCAACAATGGCCCCTCCTCCTCTCGTCCCCCTCACACCAGCCACGATTAAATTTAATTAATAAATGTGATTACTTTATATTAAATTTAAATAATAAAAATCTAAAAAATGTACCCGTAAAAACAAAGTTTTTCACTATAAATCATTTATATGCGTGGCGGCTAGAGTCCTCTCGTCCTGTGGCTTGAGATGGCTGCCACCTATGGGTCAGATGATTGCCTGCCACCATTAAGCAATTGTAATTAAATATAATTATTTTTTTCCTAAAAAGTGTAAAATTTTGGNAAAAAAATTTCACGAAAATAAATTGTCACGCACAACGAGTCTGTGTGCAAAATGTCAGCTCGATTGGACCACGGGAAGTGGGTTAAAAGACGACCGAAAGATTTGCACGGTCGTAAGCGCGCAAGCAAGCAAGCAAGTGAACTTAATATAAAGGATTTAAAAAGGTATTTTGTATTAATCATTTTTACATGAATATGTTTCGGTTGTGGAACGAATCATCTGAGTTTCCATGATTTCTTCTGGGGAAATTTGCTTTGATAGACGAGTGCTTTGGATTACAAACACGTTTCCGGAACGAATTATGCTCGCAATCCAAGGTTTTACTGTACATCTCTCTCCCTCTCATCTCTCTCGTCTCACCCATCTCCCTCTTTCTCATCTCTCCCGTTTGTCTCGTCTCTCTCTCCCATTTTGCTCTCTCATCTCTCTCCCATCTCTCTCACCCATCTCTCTCTTTCTCATCCCTCTCCCATCTCTCTCGTATCTCTCTCTCATCTCTTCTGACTCCATCTCCCTCGTCTCTCCCCAGTCTCTCACTCCTGCCGCTCTCTCTTCTCCCGTCCCTCTCCAGCCTCGCTCTCTCCCCCATCTCTCTCGAGACCACTCCGTCTCTACTAAACACGAGAGACCACTACCAGCGTTGAACCCTCACAGACCCCATGAACAGGGCTTGAACTCAGCTCCTCAGCCTTGCCGGCAAAATGTCTACGACGCGCCCACCGTGAACCACAAGTCTCTGTGTAAGCGGCCTCACCGACTCTGCACTGCTGCCTCCATCTTCAGGCGGAAGCCTTCACCAGGCCTCAGGGATGCCCCCTCCTCCTGCAATAGAGACAGAGACACACAAAGTGGCTGTGAGTGAAGTGTGCCCCCACTGTGAGTGAGATGCCCCCCACTGTGAGTGAGGTCTCCCGCGTGTGCCCCCCGTTCGAAAGGGAGTGTGGCACTGGGGGCCACGTCCCTTCTGCACGAGGGAGGCTGCTCTGGCTCGGAGTTTAAAACCCGCACGCACCGAAACCGCACGGGCGACCAAATCCGAGCTCTCCCATCTCTCTCTCTCGTGGATACATCTCACTCCCATCTCTCCCATCTCACTCACATCTCACTCCCATCTCCCTCTCTCCAATCTCTCCCATCTCACTCTCGTGGATACATCTCACTCCTGTCTCTCCCATCTCTCTCCCACAGTGGTGGCTGTGGGCGCTGGCGATGGTGCAGGCCCTCATAATGGCGCGGCTGCTCAAGCTGGAGTTCACGTACTACCGTCATGCCGGGGGGAGGGTGACTTGTTGAAGAAATGGGGGTGCGCCAGGGACGCCCTGTGTAGTTGTACAGAATGCACTCACCTACACGTCATGATTTTCGCCCCCCCACCCACTCATTCGCGGTTGATGTCTGATCGTGCGTGACAGACGCCGTTGTTTTTCTGTTGTGATCGTCACTGACTCTGGACGCGATTAGTTTGTCGCTGGTTGTGGACGTGGTCGCTTCCGAGAGGCAACAAAATTGGTGTAAAAGTCAAAGTCTCTCCCATCTCTCTATCTCCCATCTCTCTCCCATCTCTCCAATCTCTCACCCATCTCTCTCTCGTGGATACAGCAAAACCGTGGATTGCGAGTAACTTGGTCTGCGAGTGTTTTGCAAGACGAGCAAATTTTTTAAATGAATATTAACTTGATAAACGAGCGAGGTCTTGCAATACGAGTAGTACTGTAGTACATAGAGTACACGCTTTGTCTGCCGAGCGTCACGTGATCACAACTGAGGTGATTGGTTCAGAACGAATTATGCTCGCAATCCAAGGTTTTACTGTACATCTCTCCCATCTCTCTCCTATCTCTCTCACTCCTGCCACTCTCTCTTCTCCCGTCCCTCTCCAGCCTCGCTCTCTCCCCCATCTCTCTCTCGACCACTCCGTCTCTACTAAACACGAGAGACCACTACCAGCGTTGAACCCTCACAGACCCCATGAACAGGGCTTGAACTCAGCTCCTCAGCCTTGCCGGCAAAGTGTCTACGACGCGCCCTCCGTGAACCACGAGTCTCTGTGTAGGCGGCCTCACCGACTCTGCACTGCTGCCTCCATCTTCAGGCTGAAGCCTTCACCAGGCCTCAGGGATGCCCCTCCTCCTGCAATAGAGACAGAGACACACAAAGTGGCTGTGAGTGAAGTGTGCCCCCACTGTGAGTGAGATGCCCCCCACTGTGAGTGAGGTCTCCCCGCGTGTGCCCCCCGTTCGAAAGGGAGTGTGGCACTGGGGGGCCACGTCCCTTCTGCACGAGGGAGGCTGCTCTGGCTCGGAGTTTAAAACCCGCACGCACCGAAACCGCACGGGCGACCAAATCCGAGCTCTCCCATCTCTCTCAATCTCTCACTCCCGTCTCTCTCGTGGATATTGTACATCTCTCCATCTCTCTCGTCTCTCCCATTTTGCTATCTCATCTCCCATCTCTCCAATCTCTCCCGGCTCTCTCTTGTAGATACAGTACATCTCTCTCCTCTCATCTCTCCCATCTGTCTCGTCTCTCCCATTTTGCTCTCCCATCTATCTCACCCATGTCCCTAACTCCCATCTTTCTCCAATCTCTCTCACCCATTTCTCTCCCATCTCCCTCATCTCTCTCCCATTTTGCTCTTCCATCTCTTCTGACTCCATCACACCCGTCTCTCCCCAGTCTCTCACTCCTGCCGCTCTCTCTTCTCCCGTCCCTCTCCAGCCTCGCTCTCTCCCCATCTCTCTCGAGACCACTCCGTCTCTACTAAACACGAGAGACCACTACCAGCGTTGAACCCTCACAGACCCCATGAACAGGGCTTGAACTCAGCTCCTCAGCATTGCCGGCAAAGTGTCTACGACGCGCCCACCGTGAACCACAAGTCTCTGTGCAAGCGGCCTCACCGACTCTGCACTGCTGCCTCCATCTTCAGGCGGAAGCCTTCACCAGGCCTCAGGGATGCCCCCTCCTCCTGCAATAGAGACAGAGACACACAAAGTGGCTGTGAGTGAAGTGAGCCCCACACTGACTGTGTGAGGTGCCCCCCACTGTGAGTGAGATGCCCCCCACTGTCTCACCGCGTGTGCCCCCCGTTCGAAAGGGAGCGTGGCACTGGGGGCCACGTCCCTCTGCACGAGGAGGCTGCTCTGGCTCGGAGTTTAAAACCCGCACGCACCGAAACTGCACGGGCGACCAAATCCGAGCTCTCCCATCTCTCTCTCGTGGATACATCTCACTCCCATCTCTCCCATCTCTCTCCCATCTCTCTCACCCATGTCCCTCACTCCCATCTCTCTCCCATCTCTCTCCAATCTCTCACTCCCATCTCTCTCTCTCAATCTCCAATCTCTCACGCTCCCATCTGGACCCACTGCACCGTGAAGCTCTAATTCAGAACCGACTGGTTGTCCCAGATGATAGCAGCTAAGCCAAGTGAGTGATATCATCATCATCATCGCGTGGATATTTACAGCAGCAGCAAAACAGCTCTAAACGTGTGGCGATTTCGATTTAAAGCTTTCGTGACTGCAGGGATTCATCTTTTTGGTTCTTTCGGTAAAGTCACGTAGAAGGGAAATAATAAAATAATAATAAAAACATAATAAAATTATCACGTTTCGGCCACAACGCAAGCAGCCGTCAGACGCTGTCTTTCCGACAGACCTGTTCGTCACCTGAGGACGGCTGCTTGCGTTGTGGCCGAAACGTCGTGAGAATTATTGTTGTATTTTTATTATTTTATTATTTCCCTTCTACGTGACTTTACCGAAAGAACCAAGAAAACGCGTGGCGATGTTGATTCTAAACGTGGAGGGGAAAACCCGAGAGGACCCGGAGACAAAATCCGTGCAGCGACCACCACGAGGAGAAAGACGCATTGAGAGACGCAAACTCCAAATACACAGCAGCAGGCATCGTCAGGGTCGGCATCGAACCCACGACCTGCTGTAGGCCAGGCGAGGTAGTTAATATCTCATCACCGTGGCTCCTCGGCTTCAAATGCGTACCTCGTGTCGCCACTGGGGAGACAAAGGCGGCCGGGCGTGGTGCTGGCCACCCACCCCTCTGTGTGTGCCACAGTGCCGGTGGTAGCCTTCATAGGCGCTGCTGCTGCTACTAACAGCACTTGCCCCTACAGTCTGTTACAGGCTACACGGGGATCTTTGTCTTTGTGCACCTAGTTGGCCACGGGGAGAGAGACGCAGACTTCAAATACACAGCAGCAGCAGGCATCGTCAAGGTCAGGATCGAACCCACGACCTCCTGTATACCAGGCGAGGTAGTCAACATCTCCTAGCCACCGTGTGTGCCTCAGCTGGTATAACAATAACATTAAATATTCGTCCTCTTGGTTCTTTAGGTAAAGTCATCACGTAGAAGGGAAGTAATAAAAATAAAACATAAATAATTCTCACGACGTTTCGGCCACAACACAAGTAGCCGTCCTCAGGTGAAGACCAGGTCTGTCGAGGCGACAGCGTCTAAAAGAAAACACCACCACGCTTGGAGCGTCTATTTAAGCTGGGTTGGAAGGGGGGGGGGAATGCGCATTGAGAAAATAATCTGCATATCAAGAAGAATTTAGCATATTTATGGGAAATGCAGGAATGTGATTAGTGCAGATTATTTTCTCAATGCGCATTTCCCCCCCCCTTCCAACCCAGCTTAAATAGACGCTCCAAGCGTGGTGGTGTTTTCTTTTAGACGCTGTCGCCTCGACAGACCTGTCTTCACCTGAGGACGGCTACTTGCGTTGTGGCCGAAACGTCGTGAGAATTATTTGTTTTATTTTTATTTTATTATTTCCCTTCTACGTGACTTTACCGAAAGAACCAAGAGGACGAATCCCTGCAGTCACGAAAGCTTTAAATCGAAATTTAAATATTCGCGCAACACGTGTTGCAGCCTGTCCCACTAGGCCTCAACACGGGCATTGGAACTTTCACAGCCCACACGACTCAGCGGAGTCTCTCTCGACCCCCCGTCTCTCTCTCTCTCGAGTGGAAACAGACTTCTCGATCACACGAGGAGGAAGAGAAAACGACTCCTCACACTCATCACCACCCACACTCACCACCAACACGAACCACGCTGACGGGAGGCCGCCATTACCACCAATGGAGATGGAAGAGGTTCGTTGTTTTTTTCTCTTTTGGAAGATGTCTTCTGGAAGATGGAAGACGGAAGACGTCTTCTGGAAGACAGAAGATGGAAGATGCCTTCTGGAAGACGGAAGGTGTAAGACGGAAGGTGGAAGATGGAAGACGTCTTCTGGAAGACGGAAGGTGTAAGACGTCTTCTGGAAGGCGTCTTCTGGAAGACGGAAGGTGTAAGACGTCTTCTTGAAGACGGAAGGTGGAAGATGGAAGACGTCTTCTGGAAGACGGAAGATGGAGGCCGCAGACAGCCCGAGTCTAAACTTGATTTTGAAGCTTTCGCGACCTCAGGAATCCATCCTCTTTGGTTCTTTCGGTGACGTCACGGAGAATGAAAACCAGTTAAATGATAGAACACGACGTTTAGAACGACGTCTCGATTGCAACCCAAGCAGGCAGAGTCCATCCGCTGTTGGATCAAGTTCATAAATCTCAACGTTTATCCTATACACTACACGACATTATACACTACATTCTACACTACATTCTACACTACATTATACACTACTATATAGTACACGATACACTACATTATACACTACATTCTCCACTACATTATACACTATAGTACACTATACACTACACTACATTATACACTACTACACTATACACTACACTACTACACTACTATACACTACACTACATTATACACTACACTATACACTACACTACATTATACACTACATTATACACTACACTATACACTACACTACACACTACATTATACACTACATTACACTACACTACATTATACACTACATTCTACACTACATTATACACTACTATATAGTACGCTATACACTACATTATACACTACATATACACTACTATATAGTACACTATACACTACACTACATTATACACTACATTCTACACTACATTATACACTACTATATAGTACACTATACACCACACTACATTATACACTACATTATACACTACTATACAGTACACGATACACTACACTACATTATACACTACATTATACACTACTATATAGTACACTATACACTACACTACATTCTACACTACATTATACACTACTATATATACACTATACACTACACTACTATACACTACACTGCTATAAACTACACTATACACTACTATACACTACACTACTATACACTACACTACTATACACTACACTACTATACTTACTACACTATACACTACACTATACACTACACTATACACTACTACTACTACACACTACACTACTATACACACTATACACTACACTATACACTACACACTACACTATACACTACTATACACTACACTATACATTACTATACACCACTACTATATACACTACACTACTATACACCACTACTATACACTACACTCTACTGTACACTACACTATACACTAGACAACTATACACTACACTACTATACACTACACTATACCAAACCTGTCAACCCCTTATCAGTGCCCCAACCTTATCACAGACCAATTCAGACCCTTCTCACTTGATACAGCTATCGTGCTGTGACGGTTCCACCTGAAGACGGAAGATTGTGTTGCCTCCGAAACGTCGTGATTTTGATTTTATTTTTACTTTTATTAATTTTAATTTATTACCGACGTCACTTTACCGAATAAACCTAAGAATAACAATTCAGACCTCATTGACCCCCGTGCCCCTTATACATCTCAGCGTTCATCCTACAAAGTCCATTCACGAGGGAGAAACACAGACATACACTTTTATTTTGCCCGTGTCGTGGCTAAGCAGGGAGAGCGAGACTCGCTGGAGGCAACACGTGTATTGTAACTGTAAGGGGTACACAACACTAAGGGCGTAACGGCCCCTTACACCTGACACCCTACGGAGGTCGCCCCTCCGGACTAAAGTGCCCCTCTGCTTATAGCAGCTCTACCCGAGACTGGTGACCTCTGAACCCGACCAGAGACAGGGGTTCGGGTTTCGCCCTTTGGGCTCTTCGCTTCAGATCTTCAGAGTGATTCTTCAGATCTCCAGATCTCCAGATCTTCAGATCTCCAGATCTTCAGATCTTCAGATCTCCAGATCTTCAGATCTAAAGATCTTCAGATCTCCAGATCTCCAGATCTTCAGATCTTTAGATCTTCAAATCTCCAGATCTTCAGATCTTCAGATCTCCAGATCTTCAGATCTTCAGATCTCCAGATCTCCAGATCTTCAGATCTTCAGATCCTCAGATCCACAGATCTTCAGATCTCCAGATCTCCAGATCTTCAGATCTTCAGATCTCCAGATCTCCAGATCTTCAGATCTCCAGATCTTCAGATCTTCAGATCTCCAGATCTCCAGATCTCCAGATCTTCAGATCTCCAGATCTCCAGATCTTCAGATCTCCAGATCTTCAGATCTCCAGATCTCCAGATCTTCAGATCTTCAGATCTCCAGATCTCCGGATCTTCGGATCTTCAGATCTTCAGATCTCCAGATCTCCAGATCTTCAGATCTCCAGATCTTCAGATCTCCAGGTCTCCAGATCTTCAGATCTTCAGATCTTCAGATCTCCAGATCTTCAGATCTTCAGATCTCCAGATCTTCAGATCTCCAGATCTCCAGATCTTCAGATCTTCAGATCTCCAGATCTTCAGATCTTCAGGTCTCCAGGTGGACGATGACTGCCGGACCCGTTCAGGGATCCGGCTTTTATACCCGTTTCAGGGTCTCTCCGCCCCTTGCCACGCCTTCCTTCTCGAACTCCCCCTCTTGGGGTCCCTTGGATTTTCTGTTTGCACATAGTCACTTTAAGATGTTTTCTTGTCATGTTTGTTTTTGTTGCGGTTGCACCCGATTCAAGAGCCGAATGGCTCACAGGGCTATGCCTAATAAATGAAACTTGAAAATAAACTTGAAAACTTGAAACTTGATCCCTGGTGGCCCAATGACCCAACTCACGCCACCCGTCCTGTCTACCACCCTCTGTTGGCAAGTGTCCGCTACTGCAGGTCAGAATCAATGGCGATAACCAGAGCGCCCAACAATGGATGGCACTACACCCGTAATAACTGGTAGTAACCTCCTGGTTACACCAGCCCACAGGGGATTATTGTGTCCGTCCTTCCGTCGTGCAGGGAGGGGCTGGGTGGGGAGGGTGGGGCGCTGGGTGGGGAGGGTGGGGCTGGGTGGGGAGGCTAGGTGGGGAGGGCTGGGTGGGGAGGGTGGGTGGGGCGGGGTGGGGAGGGTGGGGAGGGGCCGGGTGGGGAGGGTGGGGAGGGGCTGGGTGGGAGGGAGGGAGGGGCCGGGTGGGAGGGTGGGGTTGGGTGGGGGGTGGGAGGGGTGGGGCTGGGTGGGGAGGGACTGGTCACCCGTGGTGCCCTTATAAAACTCAATGTTTAACCTACTCACGCCGGCTTGTGCCCGCCCTCACAGTCGGGCATATTTGCGGAATACACCACGCCGCCGTTGACCCTGGCCATTGACCGAGCAACCCAACGTTCCTACCAACTCCCTCCGCAGGAATGTGTTTTATTTGGCAAGCACCATCGGGATAACACACAACACCCTAAACTATTATTATTATCATTAAGGCCGTCTATTGTTGGCGGGACTGCTTCTTAGAACAATATTATGGGACCGTCCATAAATGACGTCACGCGAGTTTGGACGATTTTTGACCCTCTCCCCCTTCGTCGCACGGCGTCACAAAAAGTCAGACCCCCCCCTCAAAAATAAATAAAACATGCTTCAAATCGCTTTAAACTATTGTCATTGTAGTGCGTATTTAATGTGGCGCTGCACTCTGATGTTGTAGGAGAAAACATTTATTAAAAAGTATATTTAAGTAAGTAGAACGTGTTGTCTATATTGATTTAAAGTTGCGCATTTTGATGTGACGTCACATTTCTGACCCCCCCCCCTCGTCACACATCGTCACAAATGTCTGACCCCCCCTAGGTGCGTGACGTCATTTATGGACGGCCCCAAATACAAATAAATATTGATTTGAAGCTTTCGTGACTGCAAGGAATCCATACTATCTGGTTCTTTCGGTAAAGTCACGTGCGTAGAAAAAAGAATAAAATTTTAATTGAATAAAAGTGATAATTGCATAATAATGTAATTATTATTTATTATTATTCATATTTGTTATACGTTTATTTTATTTGTATTAATTTTTATTCACTTTCTTTTTAAATCCTTTATATTAAGTTCGCTTGCTTGCTTGCTTAGGACCGTGCAAATCTTTCGGTCGTTGTTTTTAACCCACTTCCCGTGATCCAATCGAGCTGACATTTTCCACACAGACTCGTTGTGCGAGACAATTAATGTTCGTGAACATTTTTTTCCAAAATTTTATACTTTTTAGGACAAAACTATTATATGTAATTACCAATTGCTTAATGTTGCAATGCAATCATCTGACCCATAGGTGGCAGCCATCTCAAGCCAGAGGACGAGAAGACTCTGGCTTGAGATTGCTGCCACCTATGGTCGAGAGGACTCTAGCCGCCACGCATATAAAGGATATATAGTGAAAAACTTTGTTTTTACGGGTTATACTTATTTTTAACTCACTTTCTTTTTATTTTCCATTTACGTGACTTCACCGAAAATAAAAAGAAAGTGAATTAAAATAATACAAATAAAATTATAATAAATATTAATAATCATACAAATATTTAATTCTTATTTTTATTCACTTTCTTGTTATTATTTTCCTACCTACGTGACCTTACCGAAAGAACCAGAGAAGAAAAATAAGGTGAATATACATAATACAAATAAAAGTTTAATAAATAGTAATATTCATAAACAATCATGCAAATTTCCATTTTTTAAAATTCACTTTTTTTTTTTTTCTACCCACCAAGGAATATGAATTCTGCAGTCGCAAAAGTTTGAAGTCTTCGTGAGAACAGTTGGGAGGCTGCTTCATGACGAGCGGCGCCATGGATGGTGCCGCGCTGGTGTCGGGTCGCTAGCCCCGAGATCCCTCCTCGATAATGCTAACGGCCGGGCTAACATCATCGATCGNCCCCCCGCTGCTAAGCGAACCGCTGCTAGGTTCCTCACCCATGGTGTGGGAGCCGTCGCCCGAGGATTCCCCTCCACCGCGGGTCGCGTAGTAGGCATGGTTAGATACCGCGTAGTATTATGTCCCTTTACGCTACCACGATACCTCCCTTTCTTAATCGCGTACCTGCGACCCACACGGAGCGAACGTACGCACACACACACACACACCGCTTCGTGCACTCCAACTCCACACTGACTACTCGTTGATCGCGCACCTGTATCACACACGGAGTGACACACACGACACCCACTCTCGCACCGCTCTGCGCAGCGCTCCCCGAGGCGAGCCGCAGCACTACAGATCACTGCGTACACACGCGCACCCACACGCTCACACTGCACGACAAGATCACGCGAGACCACGCTTCGCTATTAATGATTTATTATATGCTACCTGCGAATTGATGTTGAATCAGTGAGTCGACGAGGCTGGCCTATTCCACCAAACCTGTACCTATTCCCTATTTATCGGCTTACGCTACCCTACTTCACCTCCCACTCACTGTTTGGTGCCCGCGGAGGTTCGCTGCTCTCTGCGCTAACAGCGTACCTCGATGCGTCGCACGGACGTCCGGGTCGCTGGCTGGAGCTGCTGCTGGTCCGCTGGCCTGGAGAGAAGAGAGAGATTTCCCCTTTGCGCCCCCTATTTATCCTCCCTACCTCAAAGGGATGCTGCGCTGAACAATGGCTCGTGCACCTCGAGCCCGCGCACGGCGGTTCCGGGCGCTTTTGATCTGCTAATCAGTGAGCGGCGTGCGCGGCGTAAATCCTAATTAATCCCTTACCCTTCCTAACAATGGGCCTGCGCGCTCAAGCGTAATGATCCCAACCCTCCATGACTATCCGCCAGAGCCCATGCGGTCCCGCTATTCATGCTGTCCCTCCTCCTCCGCCTGTCTCGTCGACCCGTGGGGTGTGTGTGGGGGAAAATGCGCCTCACCGCGGTGGCCGAATGCCCCACGCCGTGACCACACCATATTAAGGCTGGTCGCAGCGCCGCGGCGCAACGTAGCACGGGGAGGTCATCCAATTCCCTGATCGCCGGAAACCGTGAGAGTTAACCCGATAAGGGTTTCTCGGATAAAAACCGGTCGGCCAGGTGACCTCCCGTCCAGCTCTATGGGTGGGGGAAAATGCGTGCGGGTGTGTTCGTGTGAGGTGAGGGGACGCGGGGTTGGCTCCGTTGCTTGGTGGTGGCGAGGTCAGGGATTTGGGCGCCTGCCGAACGGCTTTGTGGCGGCGGCATCACACTGGACTTGAGCAGCGTGACCCCTCTTACACTCCCTCTTGCACTCCCTCTTGCACCCCTCTGCACTCCCTCTTGCACTCCCTCTTGCACTCCCTCTTGCACTCCCTCTTGCACTCCCTCTTGCACTCCCTCTTGCACTCCCTCTTACACTCCCTCTTGCACTCCCAGCGGGGCCTAGCTCCACCCCGGCCAAGCCCCCATTCTGGACCTCCCAGCGGGTTCCGGAAGCTTCTCCGATGGGCCCCTTCTGTGACCCCCCCCCCCCCCCAAGACGTCCCCTCTCGTGCCGATCGTGGCCTGCTGACTTCAGCACTGACTGCTGCACATCCCATTTGTCACCAGCAGCCGGCGCTATGCCACTGCATCGCTGTGAGTCTGTGGGTCTAAGGCAGAGGTCGCAACCGGGTACCCGATACCCGTACCCTACCCGATACCTGGCTACCCGTACCCAGCCGGATATGGGTACCCGTTTGCGACCCTGGTGCGGCCGAGTACAGGTAGGCCGTGAGCCACTGGTGAGTCACCGTTTGTCACTCATTTCCCAACGTCTCGTCTCTTCTCACAATTCAAGTTCCTAGAATCAACTCACCCGCGCCAGAAACATGGCTTCATCCCAGAGGTCGCAATCGGGTACCCGATACCCGCACCCTACCCGATACCCGGCCGGGTACGGGTAGCCGGGTTTCGGGTAGGGTACCCGATTGCGACCCTGGTGCGGCCGGGTACGGGTAAGGAATCCAAACCAGTTTGCGACCTCTGGTCTAAGGGTCTCTGTGAGTCTCTGTGTGTCTATGGGTCTCTGAGTCTGGTGAAACAGACGTTTAGACTATTTGGCCGCTGCTATAATTTCCACGCGATGATATCAGCCACTCGGTTGACCTGATATCATTTGTGACGTCCGCGTCACTTCTGAAAAAGATCTACATAGCTCAGTTGGCTTTAACCTTGTAAACTAAAATAGTTTAGCTGTATCATGGGTCTCGATGAGTATGGGTCTCGATGGATCGCTGTGGGTCTATTCGAGTCTCTGGGTCTCTGTGTGTATCTATGTCTCTGAGTCTGTAGACTATTTGGCTTACGCTATGTGATGATGATGATGATATCATCTGCGATCACTTGTGACGGCCACGTCGCTTGTTTGAAGAAGAGCTACACAGCTCAGTGCGGCCTTACACTGGGTGAGAGTTTGGTGATTGTGACGCGTACGACGTCATCATTAACCAAGCCACGTGTTCTCTGAGTCACGTGTTCTCCGGGCCACGTGCTCCTCCACCAGGCACCGTTTGTCCACGACGGCCACCACCACCACGGCCACCACCACGGCCACCACCACCACCACGGCACCACCACCACCACCACGGCCACCACCACCAACCACCACCACGGCACCACCACCACCACGGCCACCACCACCAACCACCACCACCACCACCACGGCCACCACCACCACCACCACCAACCACCACCACACCAACCACCACCACCACCACCACCACGGCCACCACCATCACCACCACCACCACCATCACCACCACCAACCACCACCACCACCACGGCCACCACCACCACCACGGCCACCACCACCACCATCACCACCACCACCACCATCACCACCAACCACACCACCACGGCCACCACCACCACCACCAACCACCACCACCACGGCCACCACCACCACCACCACCACCAACCACCACCACGGCCACCACCACCAACCACCACCAACCACCACCACCACGGCTACCACCACCACCATCACCACCACCATCACCACCACCAACCACCACCACCACCACCACGGCACACCACCACCACCACCACCACCACCACCAACCACCACCACCACCAANCCACCACCACCACCACCACCACCACCACCACGGCACCACCACCACCCCAACACCACCACCACGGCACCACCAACCACCACCACCACCACCAACCACCACCACCACCACCACCACCACCACCACCACCACCACCACCACCACCACCACCACCACCACCACCACGGCCACCACCACCACCACGGCACCCAGACGTGACGTCACACGGGGTCCCCACTTCAAGTCCAGTTCCTGCGTGGGCACGGCCATTGAGCCAGGCTAGGTGCATGCAAAGTGCTTGTCACAATCACACACGGACACACACGATACACACACTGCACACGCATATACACACACACTACAATACACAACCGCCACTCGCCACTAAGTGGCGGTGACGTCACCACGACGCTTGTGCCAGGCCATGTGCACCTTGAGGCCACGTGAAGTGTCAAACGCCCGCTGGCAGGAGGTCACGGGAGAGACCCAGCAGGTGCCACGGGTCGACTGAGATGACTGGCCGATGCACCACCTGTGCCACTACTGTGCAAACTTGCTGTGCTTTAGCCACCCGGTGCTCCCCTCGTTGTTGTGAGCGTCGCGGGCCACTGAGGCAGACTCCATCTCCTCAGCAACCCGCGACCACCACCCATCCTCGCAGCGCCTCACGGCTCTCCGAACCTCCGAGCGAAGGCTGCGGTAAGCCTCCTCATTCTCTGACGTGGTATGCTGTAGCCGATGAGAGTGGGCCTATCGCTTTTTCTCAGCCAGCCTGAACACCCCTCTGTCAGCCAGGGTCTCTGGGGAGGTCTGGACCGTGTACCCAAATCAGCCATTGCAGCTACATAAGCCACAGTCCTAAACCTCATCCATTTACCCTCAGCATCAGGAGTGAGGGACGATGCCAACGCCAGCCGCAAGCGATGATGAAATTCTCGCTTGCAACTTTCATCAGCTCGCTGAGACAAGGCCACTATGGGTTTGAATGGGGTCCTGGGTGTACACCCACCACCGGAGTGGAAGAATGGCAGGGTATCTTACAGATGACTAGTCGATGGTTAGATCAGCTCCACGGTAGGTCCTGGTGTCAAGGACATGGGCCCGTATCCGCTGTTCCGTCACTATGTAGTCCAGCAGATGTTCTTGCTTGGACCCGCCATGCATCCATGTTGTGTGGATGCGCCGATGCTGGAATAGCGTGTTGGTAATTACAAGCCCATGGGCTGCACTGAAATCTAGCAGCCTCTTACCGTTGTTATTGAGCTGATCTGGCCCATGCCCTCCAATCACTCCAGACCAGGTGCCAGCATCATGACCAACTCGGGCATTGAAGTCACCCAACAAGATGACTCTGTCCCGAGGTGCCACTTTAGCCAGCACCTGTGACAGGAGGTCAGAGAAGGCATCTGACTCATCGGCCTTGCCTGCATCCCTCCACGGATGTTCGTCTTCGGTGGCGGCACAAGTAACCACGACCACCACTCCTCGCCTCCGATTGATGGAAGGCGAGCCCAAAGTAGCCTGGGGCTTACAGCTTCCTACACCTCACCGCCACGCTGCCGCCACCCTCACCATCATCATCACCACCAGCACCATCACCATCATCATCATCGCCACCAGCACCATCACCATCATCATCGCCACCAGCACCATCACCATGATCATCACCACCAGCACCATCATCATCATCACCACCAGCACCATCACCGTCACCATCATCATCATCGCCACCATCATCATCACCACCAGCACCATCATCATCACCACCAGCACCATCACCCTCACCATCATCATCACCACCATCATCATCATCAGCACCATCACCGTCACCATCATCATCACCACCATCACCACCAGCACCATCATCATCACCACCATCACCATCACCACCATCATCATCACCACCAGCACCATCACCCTCATCGCCACCATCACCGTCACCGTCACCATCATCGCCACCAGAACCGTCACCATGATCATCACCACCATCGTCATCGCCATCGCTGTTTTATTTTAGTGTCCGTTCGGTACAAAAGGAAACGAGTAGAGAGATAGGGGTGAGATTTCTTTGCGATAGAATAATAATATATTTATAACTCTCAGATTCATAAATAAACAACCTTCATCATCATCATCATGCCCAACCCCGAACCCGATGCCCCCCCTCCCCTCCTGCAATCGACCGTCCCGAGTGATAATCAACAATCATAAACAGGCGGACACACACACGACACACACACCACATACACACCGCACACTCACCCACCACACACAGATCACACACACACTCACCCACCACACACAGACCACACACACTCACCCACCACACACACACCGCACACACCACACCACACACACTCACCCACCACACACACACACAGACTCACCCACCACACACACACCGCACACACTCACACCACACACAGATCACACACACCACACCACACAACCCACACTCACCCACCACACACAGAACACACACACACACACTCACCCACCACATACACACACCCCGCACACTCACCCACCACACACAGACCACACACACACCACACACACACACACCACACACTCTCACCCACCACACACAGGCCACACACACACAGGCCACACACACATACCACACACACACTACACACAAACACACTACACACACACTCCCCCCCCCCCCCACACACACACACCACACACATACCACACACACCACACACACCACACACATACCACACACACCACACACACACCACACACAGACCACACACACACACCACACAGTCGTCAAACCAGGCACTTAACACAGACGCGTCCCTGGAGTCTTCGTGGTGTGTGGCTCACACGCAGAGAGGCTGGAGAGAGGCAGATTCCATTGGCGATGAGTAAGTAGGCGGTGTGAGTTCTGGTGGTGGTGGTGGTGTACCCCCAACCCATCCCTGCCCGGCCGCCTTTGTCTCTCCCGCAATTCCCAGTGCTGCTGTTTGATGTACACACCACCACCACGACCATCATCATCATCGCCATCACCACCACAATGACACCCACACTGGGTACTCTTTTTTAAAGGCTGAGTCGACCTAGGGGGGAGGGGCAGGTACGGGTTGTTCAGTTCATCGCTGCTGCTGCTGCTGCCCCCACACTGAGCGGTGTTGGCCGTGAGCGGGAATCGAACTCGGGTCGCCGGGTTCGTAGCGCGGCGTGGCGCTAACCGCTGCACCACCACTCCCCACACACACCACCCCACAACCACACACGTATGTACACACACACACGTGTGTACACGCACACACGTGTACACGCACACAGACACGCGTGTACGCGCACAGAGAAGTATATTCTCGTACCAAATGCCCCTTCTGTTAAAAAAAACAACAAAAAACCCATCACGAAGTTCAAAGAAATATCGCAAAAACGACGGCTAAAAACATTTGATACAAAGCGCAGCTTTCTCCTCGTCCTCCTCGTAGCTGTGAGCAGCAGAATGGGGGGACTCGAGAGGTTTAAACGTTTCAGGTGACGCACCATGTCAAGGACGGTCACCTATTGTCCACGGGGTTCATCAACAGCTCCCCCTGGCCCCCCCCCTCGCCCCACCCCCTCACCCACTCCACACTCACCCTCACATTCACTTCTACTCTCTCACATTCACTCACTCTCACACAATATCTCACACACACACACTCTCACACACACTCATTCTCACTCCCCTCACACTCTCTCACTCACTCTCTCACAGACCCTCTCACTCACTCACCCTCACTCTCTCTCACTCTTTCATACACTCACTCTCACTCACTCTCTCACACTCACTCACTCACCCTCACACTCTCTCTCACTCTCTCTCTCAGACTCACACACTTACTCACTCACTCTCACTCACTCTCTCATACACTCACTCTCACTCACTCTCTCACAGACTCTCTCACTCACTCACCCTCACAATCTCTCTCTCAGACTCACACACTTACTCACTCACTCTCACTCACTCTCTCACTCTCAGACTCACACACTTACTCACTCTCACTCACTCTCTCATACACTCACTCTCACTCACCCACTCTCACCCACTCACTCTCTCTCTCACCCACCCACTCTCTCTCACTCTCTCTCTACAAAACAGGGGTGAGGGGTGGGGGCCACAATCTCCACACAGGAGGTGGAGCGAGGCCGAGATGGTGTCTCCGTGTGCTGCTGCTGCTGCACAGAAAAGGCCCAAACATCAAACTCATTGGGCCTCAAGGTCCTACAGTTCCTGCAGAGACAACGCACATCGTGTCTTAACACCACATCGTGTCTTAACACCACATCGTGTCTTAACACCACATTGTGTTATCGACAGTTGCAACTGTTGCACTCTTGCAACTGCTGCAACTGTTGCAACTGCTGCAACTGTTGCAACTCTTGCAACTGCGGCAACTCTTGCAACTGCAGCAACTCTTGCAACTGCGGCAACTGTTGCAACTGCGGCAACTCTTGCAACTGCGGCAACTCTTGCAACTGCTGCAACTGTTGCAACTGCGGCAACTCTTGCAACTGCGGCAACTGTTGCAACTGCTGCAACTGTTGCTACTGCGGCAACTGCAGCAACTCTTGCAACTGCGGCAACTGTTGTCGACACCGAGATCCGCACTCCCCGCGCCGCGTCGCCCCGTGATGCCGGCTACCACCACCACGACGACCACGACTCGTGCGTAAACAAACAGCAGAAGTTTAATAGCGGGCTCAAGAAACCCGGCATCGTCGGCCGCATTACCAGACACTGTCATAGCCACAGCATTGGCACCGTCGGTGAGACTTCACACGCGCGAGTGGACATCTCTCTGTGTGTGTGTCGAGCGTACGGCTTCTATAGCGGTGAGCACACAATCTCTCTCTCTATATATACACTAACACACACGCACACGCGGTCACTCGGTAAGATTTTAACTCATGGAGGCCGTGTCTCTGGGTTAGAGTGAGACTCAGGGTCAGAGAGACTCGGGGAGACCGTGTCTCTGGGTCAGAGTGAGACTCAGAGTGAGACTCAGGGAGACCGGGTCTCTGGGTCAGAGTGAGACTCATGGAGACATGGTCTCTGGGTCAGAGTGAGACTCAGGGAGACCGGGTCTCTGGGTCAGAGTGAGACTCAGAGTGAGACTCAGGGAGACCGGGTCTCTGGGTCAGAGTGAGACTCATGGAGACATGGTCTCTGGTCAGAGTGAGACTCAGGGAGACCGGGTCTCTGGGTCAGAGTGAGACTCTGGGTCAGAGTGAGACTCATGGAGACCGGGTCTCTGGGTCAGAGTGAGACTCAGGTTGAGACTCAGGGAGACCGGGTCTCTGGGTCAGAGTGAGACTCAGGGTGAGACTCAGGGAGACCGGGTCTCTGGGTCAGAGTGAGACTCAGGGAGACCGTGTCTCTGGGTCAGAGTGAGACTCAGGGTCAGTGAGACTCAGGGTCAGAGTGAGACTCAGGGTCAGAGTGAGACTGCACCAACTGTGTCAACTGTTGCAACGAGAGTAGCAGCTACCTGTTCACCTACCCACTCATTTTCTCAACCACCCGCTCACTCACCTACCCGCCCACTCACCTACCCGCTCACTCACCTACCCGCCCACTCACCTACCGCCCACTCACCTACCCACCACTCACCTACCGCTCACTCATCCACCTACCCACTCACCCACTCAGCTACCCGCTCACTCACCCACCTACCCACCCAACCACTCACCTACCCACCCACTCACCCACCCACTCACCTACCCACTCACTCACCCACCTACCCACTCACTCACCCACCTACCCGCTCACTCACCCACCTACCCACCCACTCACCTACCCACCACTCACCTACCCACCCACTCACCTACCCACCCACTCACCTACCCGCTCACTCACCCACCTACCCACCAACCACCCAGTGACTATCGAGGGACCATCCGTAACCTGGGGGCAGCTCGAGTTGGGACAGAACGGAGAGAGCGGGGGGGGGAGGGGGGAGGGGGGGTACAGCCAGACCCTGAGAACGACAACCAGGTGCACTCTGGGTGGTGGAGCCCTGGCGCACGGCGCACGGCAAAAGGAATCCGCGAGGGTAAACGGTAATCCGTAATAGTAATCAGTAATCCGTGGGAATAGTCATTCGGTTCGAGTAATCCGTTATCCGTAAGAATCGTCAGCACTCTGGGTAGGTCAGTAAACTGTGACAGTAGTCGGTTTGTCTGTGACGGGGGGCAGTAGTGCGGTGTTCACTCTCGTGAAAGACATTCAGTAGCGGCTTGCTGGCATTTGTGATGAGTCCTGAGTTAAACCTTCAGTGGTGGTGATGGTGGTGGTGATGGTGTTCGTGGTGGTGTTACTCAGGGAGACCGGGTCTCTGGGTCAGAGTGAGACTCAGGGAGACCGGGTCTCTGGTCAGAGTGAGACTCAGGGAGACCGGGTCTCTGGTCAGAGTGAGACTCAGGGAGACCGGGTCTCTGGGTCAGAGTGAGACTCAGGGAGACCGGGTCTCTGGGTCAGAGTGAGACTCGGGGAGACCGGGTCTCTGGGTCAGAGTGAGACTCAGGGAGACCGGGTCTCTGGGTCAGAGTGAGACTCAGGGAGACCGGGTCTCTGGGTCAGAGTGAGACTCAGGGAGACTGTGTCTCTGGCTCAGGGTGAGACTCAGGGAGACCGGGTCTCGGGGTGAGAGTGAGACTCAGTGAGACCGTGTCTCTGGCTCAGGGTGAGACTCAGGGAGACCGGGTCTCGGGGTGAGAGTGAGACTCAGTGAGACCAGGTCTCTGGGTCAGGGTGAGACTCAGGGAGACCGTGTCTGTAACAGACTGTTGAGGTGGTGTTGTTCGTAGCGAGTAGAAGCAGCAGCACCTAAGAAGGCCGGCACCACTGTGCCCGCCCATGCCGCCTGTCATCCCAGTGTGGCGACGTTGACTACCGCTGCTACACCACCACCACCACCACCGCACCAGATACTCATTTTAGGCTGAGTCGACCTGGGGGGGGGGGGCGGGCGAGTGGGGGTCCAGGACCGGTTGTTGGGATGCTGATGACGGTGGCCGGGTTTGTAGAGCGGCATGTGGGCGCGCTAACCGCTGCACCACTGCTCCCGTGGCGCGCACACACACAGGCTACGCACATAGGTATGTTTAAGATTTCAATATATACACACGCGGACAACACACACATATATACACACGGACACACACACAGACACACACATATATACACACACACAGACACACACACACGGACACACACTTATATACACACACACACGGATATATACACCCACACAGATATATATACAGACACACACACACACACAAGATATTCGTACTGCGCGTGTTGACACTCGCACGCTTTCCCTGCAGTGATGGCAACGTGCACGCTGCAGTGACAGTGAATACAAAGCCCTTTGAGGTGTCACGCCCCACCAACCCCAACACACGCACACACACACAGGGTGCAGAGACTCGGGTCTAGTAGAGACTCAGGGTCTAGTAGAGACTCGGTCTAGTAGAGACTCGGGGTGTAGTAGAGACTCGGGTGTAGTAGAGACTCGGTGTAGAGACTCGGGTTGTAGAGACTCAGGGTGTAGAGACTCGGGGTGTAGTAGAGACTCGGGGTGAAGAGACTCGGGGTGAAGAGACTCAGGGTGTAGTAGAGACTCAGGGTGTAGTAGAGACTGAGGGTGTAGTAGAGACTGAGGGTGTAGTAGAGACTCAGGGTGTAGTAGAGACTCAGGGTCTAGTAGAGACTCAGGGTGTAGAGACTCAGAGTGTAGAGACTCGGGGTGTAGTAGAGACTCAGGTGTAGTAGAGACTCAGGGTCTAGTAGAGACTCAGGGTCTAGTAGCGACTCGGGGTCTAGTAGAGACTCAGGGTGTACTAGAGACTCAGGGTCTAGTAGAGACTCAGGGTCTNGTAGAGACGCAGGGTGTGGTAGAGACTCAGGGTCTAGTAGAGACTCAGGGTCTAATAGAGACTCGGGTCTAGTAGAGACTCGGGGTCTAGTAGAGACTCGGGGTGTAGAGACTCAGGGTGTAGAGACTCAGGGTGTAGAGACTCGGGTGTAGAGACTCAGGGTCTAGTAGAGACTCAGAGTCTAGTAGAGACTCAGGGTCTAGTAGAGACTCAGGGTCTAGTAGAGACTCAGGGTCTAGTAGAGACGCAGGGTCTAGTAGAGACTCAGGGTGTAGAGACTCAGGGTGTAGAGACTCAGGGTGCAGAGACTGAGGGTCTAGTAGAGACTCGGGGTCTAGTAGAGACTCGGGTCTAGTAGAGACTCAGGGTGTAGAGACTCAGGGTCTAGTAGAGAACAGGGTGCAGAGACTGAGGGTCTAGTAGAGACTCGGGGTCTAGTAGAGACTCAGGGTCTAGTAGAGACTCGGGGTCTAGTAGAAACTCAGGGTCTGTTAGAGACTCAGGGTCTAGTAGAGACTCAAGGTCTAGTAGAAACTCAGGGTCTAGTAGAGACTCAGGGTCTAGTAGAGACTCAAGGTCTAGTAGAAACTCGGGGTGTGTAGAGACTCGGGGTGTTTAGGGACTCAGGGAGACTGGGAGTGGAGACTCTGACCCTGAGTGACGCTCTCCCCGAGTCCCGGTCAGGACTCACTCCTCCCGCTCCCCCCCCCCTCTCTCTCGCTNCCCCCCCCTCTCTCTCACAACAAGAGGCCGTGAGCCCAGGGGTGGCTCCGCGTGACGGCCACGGGGGTGGACTAGAGGGTGGAGGTGGAGTAGAGGGTGGAGTAGGTGGAGGTGGAGTAGCGGGTGGAGTTAAGGATGAGACGGTACAGTGTGATCTGTCCAGTGAAGCAAGTTAAACCAATGCCCTAGAAACGTCGTCATCGTCGTCGTCGTCATCGTCGCTCGCGATTGGACGACCACCGCCACCGCCCCACTCCTCGCGANCCCACAGCTGCCCGCCCCCTCCCCATCCCTCCGGGTCGTCAGATCGGCCGCGAGAGAGGTAGGTGGCACGGAACGACGGACCTCCACCGCAGAGGCCAGAGAATCGAGTACCATGGAGGGTCAGTGTCGTCGTCGTTGCCGTGGGACGCGCGAGCCGGTCACAGAATCGCCCGGCAATCCGCCACCGGTTGGAAACAGCTGGGAAAACTCCCACAATGCCGTTGGCGCCGGGATTTTTGTTGGGGAGGTGACATCCTCCTCCTCCTCAATCTCCTCCTCCTCATTCTCCTCCTCATTCTCCTCCTCCTCATGATCATCGTCGTCGCCGCCTTCGTACTCGCAACTCGTCAAGGATGGCCGAGACTTGGGGGGTGGGGGGTAGAATGCCCTGTAATGCCTGGCAACACGCAGACACACAAAAGACAAAAGATCCCCCGTGTAGGCTTCACGGACTGAAGGGGCAAGTTGCGGTGAGCGAGCAACGATGAGGGACGGCACCGTGGCACACGCCTTTGTCTCCCCCCACACACACACACTCTCACACACAACACACTCTTACAACACACACTCTCACACACACACTCTCACACACACACACACACTCTTACAACACACACACACTCTCACAACACACACACACTCTCACAACACACACACTCTCACACACACACACACACACACGTGCTCTCACACACACACACTCTCACACACACACAGCACACACTCTCACACACACGCCACACAAAACACACACTCTCACACACACAACACAACACACACGCACTCTCACACACACTCTCACACACACTCTCACACACACAACACATACACCACACACTCACACACACTCTCACACACACACACACACACCACACAACAACAACAACCGCCATTCGCCACTAAGTGGCGGTGACGTCACCACGATGCTTGTGCCAGGCCAAGTGCACCTTGAGGCCACGTGAAGTGTCGAAAGCCCGCTGGCAGGAGGTCACGGGGCAGACCCAGGTGCCACGGGTCGACTGACCGAGATGACCGAGATGACTGGCTGATGCACCACCTGTGCCCCCTACTGTGCCGACTTGCTGTGCTTTAGCCACCCGGCGCTCCGCTCGTTGTTGTGAGCGTCGCTCCTCCGCCCTCCGTTGTTGTTGGAGGGCGACTGCCTCCAACTGCCCAGTAGCGTCCTTCACGAGCCTCCTCCACTGAGGCCGATCTTGACACCGCTGGTACCGGTCATCGGCAAGTCCACTCAGCTCCACGTCCTCCTGTACCACATCACTCCATCTCTTCTCCAGCCCGTGCCGCGCCCGTCTAGCCCCTCGATCCGGCCGAACAAAAGCTGTTTAGGCATGCGGTGGATGGGCATGCGGGCTACATGACCCAGCCAACGCAGCCTTGCCGCCGGAGGAGCTCACTGATGGGACTTTGCCCAGATCTTTCAAGGATTTGTCAGACTCTTTCTATGACCTCCTGTCACAGGTGCTGGCTAAAGTGGCCACTCGGACAGAGTCATCTTGTTGGGTGACTTCAATGCCCGAGTTGGTCATGATGCTGATACCTGGTCTGGAGTGATTGGAAGGCATGGGCCAGATCAGCTCAATAATAACGGTAGGAGGCTGCTAGATTTTTGTGCCGCCCATGGGCTTGTAATTACCAACACGCTCTTCCGGCATCGGCGCATCCACACAACATCATGGATACATGCCGGGTCCAAGCAAGAACATCTGCTGGACTACATAGTGACGGACCAGCGGATGCGAACCCATGTCCTTGACACCAGGACCTACCGTGGAGCTGATCTGTCCTCTGACCATCGACTAGTCATCTGTAAGTTGCGCCTGCCTTTCTTCCACTCCGGTGGTGGGTGTACACCCAGGATCCCATTCCAACCAAAAGTGGCCTGGTCTCAGTTAGCTGATGAAAGTTGCAAGCGAGAATTTCATCATCGCTTGCAGCTGGGGTTGGCATCGTCCCCACTCCACCTGATGTCGAGGGGAAATGGGCGAGGTTTAAGACTGTGACTCATGCAGCTGCAATGGCTGCTTTGGGTACGCGGTCCAGACCTCCCCAGAAACCCTGGCTGACAGAGGAGGTGTTCAGGTTAATTGAGAAAAAGCGTCAGGCCCACTCTCATCGCCTACAGCATCCCACGTCAGAGAATGAGGAGGTTTACCGCAGCCTTCGCTCGGAAGTTCGGAGAGCCGTAAGGCGCTGTAAGGATGGGTGGTGGTCGCGGGTTGCTGAGGAGATGGAGTCTGCCTCAGTGGCCCGTGATCACAAATCACTATTTAACTCCATCAAAAAAGTAACCTGCAGCGCCACACCTATTACCATCATTAGAGGAAAAAACGGTGATCCAATCTCCGACCCCAGGAACAGGTTTGCAGATTTGCTGAGCATTTCTGTGAGGTCCTGGGGGAGGGAAATTCTCTCAGCCAGGAAAACATCATGGCACAAAGTGGTGATAACCCTGCTGAGGCTGCGGTGCCTCAAATATTGGAAGAGGTCACCCCTGTGAGTGGCTGGCTGAGGTGCCAGCTGTTGAGGAAGTACTGAGGGCAATCCGGAGTCTGAGACCAGGGAAGGCATCGGGCAGAGATGATCTCCCAAGCGAAATGCTGAGGGAGGGTGGCGTTTGTGCACAGACTGCCCTATATGACATCATAACAACAGTCTGGACCACTGGACGGGTTCCGCAGGACTGGAAGGATGCCCTGGTGGTCCCCCTCTTTAAGAAGGGGGACCGTACCGACTGTAACAACTACAGGGGCATCTCACTCCTCAGTGTGCCGGGTAAGGTCCTGGCAAGGATTATTCAACATCGCCTTGCTAGGCACGCTGAGGAGAGGCTTGCGGAGCCCCAATGCGGTTTCAGGAAAGGGCGGTCCTGCACAGATGCCATATTTTCTGTCCGTCTGCTACAGCAGAGGTGTAGGGAATTCCAAAAAGACCTACATCTCTGCTTTATTGACCTGGTCAAGGCCTATGATACCATCAGTAGGACTGGGCTCTGGGTTGTTCTTCGTGCTTTCGGAGTCCCTGACCCTCTGCTCACGATCATTAAGGACCTCCATGATGGTGAGCGGGCCCGGGTAAAACTACGTGGCCGGGAGTCGGAGCCTTTCCCTGTACACCTTGGGGTGCGACAGGGATGTCCTCTGGCTCCCACATTATTTAACATCTATTTTGACCGCGTAGTTCGTGAAGCCTTCAATAGCTGTACCGGGGAATTTCCATTTGGTACAGATATAATGGGAGGCTGATCGACGCCCGGGTGCGATCAAGGGATGGCTCCCTATTGGTCAACCATGTTATGTATGCGATGATTTGGTAATAGCTGCTCATTCAGAAGAGGAGTTGGAGACGCTGCTGCTGAGACTGGAGCGTGCCACTAAGAGGTGGGGCCTTACCATCAGCCCCACCAAAACTAAGCACCTGCCTGGGTATTTTGTACCATCGGACACTCCACCCCCACAACTCCAATTGGTGATGGGGCAGTTGTGGAGAGAGTGGAGAGTTTCCCATACCTGGGCAGTGTGCTTATGACCGGCTCCAGTCTATCAGCAGAGGTCTCACTCCGAATCAGTCGAGCGGCAATATCTTTTCATCGGTTGCGTAACGCTGTGTGGAAGCTACCTGGTCTGTCGCTCCGCACGAAGCTTCAGGTCTTCTCGGCCACGGTCATTCCTCCCTTCTCTACGCTTGCGAGACGTGGACCCCCTGGTGGAGCATCTTCGCCGGTTGGAAACATTTAGGCTGGCCTGCCTACGATCCATCCTGGGTTTAACCAGGCTGGATTGTGTGAGGAGCTCACACTCACACACACACTCACACACACACTCACACACACAACACACTCACACACACACACACTCTCACACACTCTCACACACACTCACACACACACACACACACACTCACACACACTCTCTCACACACTCTTACACACACACTCTCTCACACACACACAACACACACACACTCTCACACACACACCACACACACACTCACACACACACACACACTCACACACATNACACACACACTCACACACACAACACAACACACACAGTCTCACACACTCTCACACACACNCACACACACTCACACACAGTCACACACAACACACACTCACACACACACTCACACTCACACACACACACAACACACACTCACACACAAACACTCACACACACAACACACACACACTCTCACACACACACTCACACACACAACACAACACACACAGTCTCACACACTCACACACACACTCACACACACACACAGTCTCACACACTCACACACACTCTCACACACACTCACACACACTCACACACTCTCACACACACTCACACACACTCTCTCACACACACACAACACACACACACACTCTCACACACACACAACACACACTCTCACACACACTCTCACACACACACAACACACACACACACAGTCTCACACACACTCACACACACTCTCTCACACACACACACACACACACACTCACACACACTCACACACTCTCACACACTCTCACACACACACACACAGTCTCACACACTCACACACACCACACACACACTCTCACACACAACTCACACACACACACTCACACACACACTCACACACACACTCACACACACACAACACACACTCACACACACACACTCACACACACACACACACAGTCTCACACACACTCACACACACACTCTCACACACACACTCACACACACTCACACACTCTCACACACACTCTCACACACACACACAGTCTCACACACACTCACACACACACACTCTCACACACACTCCACACACTCTCTCACACACACAACACACACACACACTCTCACACACACACAACACACACACACTCTCACACACACACANCACACACACACACAGTCTCACACACACTCACACACTCTCTCACACACACACTCACACACACTCACACACTCACACACACTCTCACACACACACTCTCACACACTCACACACACCACACACACACTCTCACACACACTCACACACACTCACACACACTCACACACACACTCACACACACACTCACACACACAACACAACACACACAGTCTCACACACACTCACACACACACTCACACACACACACACTCACACACACTCACACACACACTCTCACACACACACTCACACACACTCACACACTCTCACACACACTCTCACACACACACACTCACACACACTCACACACACTCACACACTCTCACACACACTCACACACACTCTCTACACACACACAACACACACACACTCTCACACACACACAACACACACTCTCACACACTCTCACACACACACNCACACACACACACAGTCTCACACACACTCACACACACTCTCTCACACACACACAACACACACACACTCACACACACTCACACACTCTCACACACACTCTCACACACACACACACTGTGTGTGAGTGTGTGTGAGTGTGTGTGAGACTCTCACACACACACTCTCACACACACACTCACACACACTCACACACACACTCACACACACACACAACACACACAGTCTCACACACACTCACACACACACTCACACACACACAGTCTCACACACACTCACACACACACTCTCACACACACACTCACACACACTCACACACTCTCACACACTCACACACTCTCACACACTCTCACACACACACACAGTCTCACACACACTCACACACACACTCTCACACACACTCTCACACACTCACACACACACTCACACACACACTCACACACACACACTCACACACACACTCACACACACACACACACTCACACACACTCACACACACTCTCACACACACTCTCACACACTCACACACACACTCACACACACACTCACACACACAACACACACACACAGTCTCACACACACTCACACACACTCACACACACTCACACACACACACACCTNACACACACACACTCACACACACTCACACTCTCACACACTCACACACACACTCACACACACACTCTCACACACACACTCACACACACACTCTCAACACACACACTCACACACACACTCACACACACACACACACTCTCACACACACACACACTCTGGTGTGTAGGAGGCGAGCCCTGACTAGCCCAGATGGGCCTAGCCGAGGCCTTTGGCTTAAACATCTCCCATCTCCCTCTGGGACCTCACACGTCTGTGTACATTCAGCCGTGAGATTTGGAGACATTTAGTTTGTTCCCCACCATTGGAACCTCATTTGCCAGGAGCAAAATATGATCATTGTTTTTTTTTACCCTTCTATCTGGCAACAAAACTGACACCTTTTTACAAGGAGTCATGTTTGCATTGACCACAATACCTGCAGTCGGAATGCAAACAAAAACACACAACTCTGATAATGACACACAAACACAACGCAAGAGTGGGGCGTGCATGGTGTCATTTTCGGCAACATCGGCAGCAGCGTCCCTGAGTGCCACATTCCCGTGTCTCTGTGTCTCTCCCCGTGNCTCTCTCCCCGTGTCTCTCTCCCCGTGTCCCCGTGTCTCTGTCTGCAATCTTTCTCCCCGTGTCTCTCCCCCCGTGTCCCGTGTCTCTGTCCACGTGTCTCTGTGTCTCTCTCCCCGTGTCTCCCGTGTCCCCGTGTCTCTCTCCCTGTGTCTCTCTCCCTGTGTCTCCGTGTCTCCGTGTCTCTGTCCCGTGTCTCTCTCCCCGTGTCTCTCTCCCCGTGTTCTGTCCTCGTGTCTCTGTCCCCGTGTCTCTGTGTCTCTCTCCCCCTGTGTCTCTCTCCCCGTCTCTCTCCCATGTCCCCGTGTCTCTGTTCCCGTGTCTCTCTCCCCGTGTCTCTCTCCCGTGTCTCTGTGTCTCTCTCCCCCTGTGTCTCTCTCCTCGTGTCCCCGTGTCTCTCTCCCCGTGTCTCTCTNCCCNTGTGTCTCTCTNCCCGTGTCTCCGTGTCTCCTCGTGTCCCTGTGTCTCTTCCCACCGTGTCTCTCTCCCCGTNTGTCTCTCTCCCATGTCCCCGTGTCTCTCTCCCCATGCCCCGTCTCCCCGTGTCTCCGTGTCCCCGTGTCTCCCCCCACCTGCTGCGCCTCACTGCAGGCCACCGTAGGTGCCGCCGTAGTCCCTGCTGGTCGCCGCCACGCCGTCCCGCCCGCCCCCCTCGGTGCCCCCCCCCCCTCGGCGTGCCCCCCCGCGGGGTCCCCCCCCCTCGGGGCAGCCCCCCCTCGGGGTCGTGACCCCTCCCCCGCCACCGCGGGTGGTCCCCGTGGTGCCGTCTGGCGGCCCCTCCTCCATCCCTCGGCCTCGTCGTCCTCCATCCCCTCCCCGTCGTCATCCACCTCATCCTCCTCCTCCTCCACCTCCTCCACCTCCTCCTCCTCCTCGTCCATCTGGTACTCGTCATCGTAGCACATGGCGCTCAGCTGATGCTGCTGCTGCTGATGCTGCAGCTGATTCTGCTGCAGCTGCTGCTGCTGCTGATGTTGTTGCTGCTGCTGCAGCTGATTCTGTTGATGACGCTGCGCTGCTGATGCTGCAGCTGCTGATGCTGCTGCGGCTGATGGTACTGCTGCTGCCGCTGATGCTGCTGCTGCTGATGCTGCTGCTGCTGATGCCGGTCGAACATTCTCAGGGTGCCGAACGCTCCCCCAACCGCGTCCCCTCCGCTCTCCGTTTTTAAGGCCGAGCGGACCCGGTGTTGGACGCGCCCCCCCCGCCCCCCCCGCCACCTCGGGCTGGCCGAGCGGCTGTCGGGGGCCGAGTCGGAGCCCCCCCCTCCCCCTCGCGCCGGGGGGAGGCCCGGGAAGGAGACCATGAGGGAGAGGGGGGCGGACCTGCCGGGGCAGCAGGCCTCGCGTGGGAGACTCCCCCGTCGACAGGGGGCCCACAGACACCCCCACGCCACCCCCCTCCTGACTGGGGGGGGGGGGGAGAGGGGGAGAGGGGAGAGGGGGGGGGAGAGGGGGGGGAGGGGGGGGGGGAGAGGGGGGAGAGGGGAGGGAGTTGGTTGTCAGTGCTGCTGTTAACTCATCTCCCTCTCCCTCCCCCCTCTCTCCCCACATCCCCCCTCCTCACCCCCTCTTTCTCCCTCCCCCCTCCCTCCCCCACATGTCCCCCTCTCTCCCCCAACCCTCCCCTCCCTCCCCCCTCCCCCTCCCTCCCCCTCTCCCCCCCCCTTTCCCACATCTCCCCCCCCCCACATCTCCCCCCCTCCCCNCCCTCTCCCCCTCCCCCCTCTCCACCCCTCCCTCCCCCTCTCCCCTCCCCTCCCCCTCTCCCTGCCCCTCCTCACCTGAGCGTGTAGAGAGCTCCTCCTGCTCCTGCGCCAGGCGCGGTGCACTCCCCGCCCCCCCGGCTCCCCCTCCCCGCTTGGTCTTGAGCATGGCCTTGTACTCCCCACGCGGAGGCGGCGCCCGTCCACGACGCAGGTCCGCTTGGGCCGCGGCTTGTACTTGTAGTCGGGGTAGCGCTCCAGGTGCAGCTTGCTCAGGCGCGACTGTTCCTCGTAGTAGGGCTGCTTCTCCTGGTTGGACATCGTCTTCCATCGCGAGCCTGGGGGGGGGGAGAGGGGGAGAGGGGGGATAGGGGGAGGGGGGGGAGGGGTGGGGAGAGGGGAGAGGGGGGGGAGGGGGGAGAGGGGGGGGGGAGAGAGGGGGGAGAGGGGGGGAGAGGGGAGAGGGGGGGAGGGGGGAGAGGGGGGAGAGGGGGGGAGAGGGGAGGGGGGAGAGGGGAGGGGGGAGAGGGGCGAGGGGGGAGAGGGGGGAGAGGGGAGGGGGGAGAGGGGGGGGGAGAGGGGGGGGAGGGGGGAGAGAGGGTGCTGATGTTGGTGAGTGTGTTGGTGAGTGAGTTGGTGAGTGTGTTGGTGAGTGTGGTGAGTGTGTTGGTGAGCTGTGTTGGTGAGTGTAGTGGTGAGTGGTNTGTGAGTGGTGAGTGTGTGGTGAGTGTGTTGGTGAGTGTGTGGTGAGTGGTGAGGGTGTGTGTGGTGAGTGGTGAGTGGTGAGTGTGTTGGTGAGTGTGTGTGTGAGTGAGTGGTGAGTGTGTTGGTGAGTGTGTTGGTGAGTGGTGAGTGGTGTGGTGGTGAGTGGTGAGCGAGTGGTGAGTGTGTTGGTGAGTGGGTGAGTGTGTGGGTGAGTGTGTTGGTGAGTGAGTGTGTTGGTGAGTGAGTGAATGAGTGAGTTGGTGGTGAGTGTGTTGGTGAGCGAGTGGTGAGTGTGTTGGTGAGTGTGTTGGTGAGGTGTGGTGAGTGTGTGGGTGAGTGAGTTGGTGAGTGTGTTGGTGAGTGTGTTGGTGAGTGTGTGGCGAGTGAGTGTGTTGGTGAGTGAGTGAATGAGTGAGTTGGTGGTGAGTGTGTTGGTGAGTGAGTGGTGAGTGTGTTGGTGAGTGAGTGAGTGAGTGAGTGATGAGTGAGTTGGTGAGTGAGTGTGTTGGTGAGCGAGTGAGTGAGTGTGTTGGTGAGTGTGTTGGTGAGTGTGTGGGTGAGTGTGTGGTGAGCGAGTGAGTGAGTGTGTTGGTGAGTGAGTGATGAGTGAGTTGGTGAGTGAGTGTGACTTNGGTGTGTGGTGAGTGTGGTAGTTGGTCACGAGTTGTTGGTGATGTTGTGGTGTGTGGTGAGTGTGTGGTGAGTGTGAATGAGTGAGTTGGTGAGTGAGTGTGGGGAGTGAGTGGAGTGTGGGTGAGTGTGTTGGTGAGTGTGCTGTGAGTGTGTTGGTGAGTGTGACTNGTGAGNGTGTGGTGAGTGAGTGNATGGAGGTGAGTGAGCGTGNTGGTGAGAGTGAGTGAGGGAGTGCGCTGGTGAGTGANCGTCTCACTCACCAGGATCTTGCTGATTCGAGTTGTGCAGTCGGGAAGGCCTGCAGGATCTTGCGGCGTTCATCCTTGGCCCACACCATGAACGCGTTCATCGGACACGCTTGATGTGCGGCTCGCTGGCCTGGGGGGCCGCCCCCACCGCCCCCCCCCGGTGGCCCCCACACACCACCACCACCACCACCGCCACCGCCGCCACCACCACCACCACCACAACGCCGCCGCCAGAATTCGCAGGCGGTGGAGGTGGCCCAATNCACCACCGCCGCATAGAGGCGCGCGGTTTGTGGCCCTGGGTTGGAGGACAGGAACGACGTGGATGAGGCCGGTGAGGGGGACCGTNTGGTCGGGCAGCGGTGGAGGGAGAGAGCGGTGAGAAGAGAGCATCGTAGATTCGGATTCCTCCAGCGTTAACGCAAAGTCGTCACAGAGACCACAGACTCATCATAGAGCCACAGAGACTCTCATAGAGACACACAGACTCGTCATAGAGACACACAGAGAGACACAGACTCACACACAGAGACACACAGACAGAGACACAGACACACACAGACTCACACACAGAGACACACACACAGAGACCACAGANCCACAGAGNCACACAGAGACACAGACTCACACACAGAGACCCACAGACTCACACACAGAGACCCACAGACTCACACACAGAGACCACAGACCCACAGACTCACCACACAGANCCACAGACTCACCACACAGAGACACACAGACTCACCACACAGAGACACACACAGACCCACAGACTCACACACACAGACCCACAGACTCACACACAGAGACACACACAGACCCACAGACTCACCACACAGACCCACAGACTCACCACACAGAGACACACAGACTCCCACACAGAGACACACACAGACCACAGACTCACCAACACAGACCCACAGACTCACACACAGAGACACCACAGAACAGACTNCACACAGACCCACAGACTCACCACACAGATCTCACCACACACACAGAGAGACACACACAGAGACACACAGAGACACACAGACTCACCACAGATCACACACACACAGACTCACCACACAACACCACACACACNACACACAGACACACAGACTCACCACACAGACACACACAGAGACACACAGAGAACACAGACTCACCACACAGACTCACCACACAGAGACCCACAGACTNACCACACAACTCACCACACACACGACACACAGACACACAGACACCACACACACAGAGAGACACACACAGAGACACACAGAGACCACACACCACCCCAGACACACAGAGCCCACAACTCACCACACAGAGACACACAGACCAACCAGAGACACACAGACTCACCACAGAGACCCACAGATCACACACGACCACCACAGAGACCCACAGATCACCTGTACACAGGANNCACAGATCCAAACAGAGACCCACAGCTCACCACACAGAGCCCACAACTCACCACACACAGACCACCACCAGAGACCCACAGACTCACACACACAGACCCACAGATCAACACACAGCTCAACACGAGAGCCCACAACTCACANACGACANACCACACGACACACACGACACAGAGACATCACACACACAGATCACCNCACACACAGAGAGACCACCAGAACACACNGAGACAACAACNCACAGATCACCACACGAGACCACAGACACCACACAGAGACACCCACACACCCACACCCACACAGAGACACACAGACACCCACAGACACACACAGAGACCCACAGACTCACCACACAGACACACAGACTCAACACAGACACACAGACTCACCACACAGAGACACAGACTCACCACCACACAGAGACCCACAGACTCACCACAGAGACACAGACTCACCCACAAGACACACAGACTCACCACAGAGACCCACAGACTCACCACACAGAGACCACAGAGACACACAGACTCACCACACAGAGACCCACAGACTCACCACACACAGAGACACACACAGACTCACAGACCCACAGACTCATCACACACACAGACTCACACACAGAGACACACAGACTCACACACAGAACACACAGACTCACCACACAGAGACCCACAGACTCACCACACAGACACCAACAGAGACCCACAGACTCACACAGAGACCCACAGACTCACACACACAGACTCACACACAGAGACACACAGACTACAGAGACCCACAGACTCACCACCACCCACAGACTCACCACACAGACTCACNACACAGAGACACACAGACAACACACAGAGACCCACAGACTCACCACGCCATTTTACACGTGTCTAGAACGCGCTGCATTGTGGGAGCCTTACCTCACCATCAGGGGTGCGGCGATTTCCCATCATCCATTGCAGTGGAGGGAGGGGGCAGCCCCGGGAGAAGTGGTGGGGGCCGGGGGAGGGGCCGGTACCCCCGCTCCTGAACGGGAAGAGGGCGAGAGACACACGGGGANGTGGTGGTGGTGGTTGTGGTGGTGGTTGTGGTGGTGTAGTTGTGGATGTTATTGTTGTGGTAGTGTTAGTTGTTTGTGTGGTGGTTGTGGTAGTTGTTGTGGTAGTGGTGGTTGTGGTAGTGGGGTGTGGTGATGTGGTGGTTGTTGTTGTGGTGTGTGATAGTGGGTGTTGTTGTGTAGTGGTGATTGTTGTTGTTGTGATAGTGGTGGTTGTTCTGTGATGGAGTGGGGTTGTGGTTGTTGTTGGGTAGTGGTGGTGTTGTTGTGATAGTGCTGGTTGTTGTGGTAGTGGTGGTGTTGTTGTTAGTGCTGGTTGTTGGGTAGTGGTGGTGTTGTTGTAATGTGTGGTAGTGGTGGTTGTTGTGTAATGGTGGTAGTGGTTGTTGTTGTGGTAGTGGTGGTAGTGGTTGTTGTTGTGTTGTTGTTGTTGTTATTGTGGTAGTGTTGTTGTTGTGGTAGTGGTGGTTGTTGTTGTTGTTGTGGTCTCACCGTGGGTCTCTGGCTCCGCTCTCTGCCGCGTTTCGCCTCCGCAATCACAGCGGCCACCACGTCACCGTCGCCTAGCAACAACGTGTCTACAACAACCACCACCACAACAACAACAATCAATCACAACCATAACAACAACCACCGCAACAATGACAACCATCACCACAACCACCACAACAACCACCACCACCACCACCACAACCCCAACAACCCAACAACTACAACAACCACCACAAAAACAACAATCAATCACAACAACCACGAAAACAACAACAACCACAACCCCAACAACCACCACAACAACCCCAAAAACCACCACAACAACCACAACCCCAACAACCACCACCACCACAACAATCACAACCACCACAACACCAGCACATCTCCACAACTACCACCACCACCACTACAACAAACACAACCACCACCACAACATCAACCACAAACAACCACCACCACAAGCACCACACGGCTGCACTATCGCCACCACCACCACCAATCTCCGCCATTGGCCACTCAGTGACGGTGACGTCACCACGGCGCCCGTGCCAGGCTGGGTGCATTTTGCGGCTGCCGCGTGAAGTGTCGACGGCTCTCACTGCTGGCAGCAGGAGGTCACGGGGCAGACACAGCAGGTGCAGGGTTGACTGCTGTGCCAGGCTAGGTGCATGAGGAGGAGGTCATGGGACAGACCCAGCAGGTGCCATGGGTTGACTGCTGTGCCAGGCTAGGTGGAGGTCACGGGACAGACCCTGCAGGTGCCATGGGTTGACTGCTGTGCCAGGCTAGGTGCAGGAGAGGTCACGGGACAGACCCAGCAGGTGCCAAGGTTGACTGCTGTGCCAGGCTAGGTGCAGCAGGAGGTCACGGGACAGACCCAGGTGCCATGGGTTGACTGCTGTGCCAGGCTAGGTGCAGGAGGTCACGGACAGACGCAGGTGCCAAGGGTTGACTGCTGTGCCAGGCTAGGTGCAGGAGGAGGTCACGGGACAGACCCAGCGGGTGCCACGGGTTGGCTGCTGTGCCAGGCTAGGTGCAGGTCACGGGACAGACCCAGCAGGTGCCACGGGTTGGCTGCTGTGCCAGGCTAGGTGCAGGTCACGGGACAGACCCAGCAGGTGCCATGGGTTGACTGCTGTGCCAGGCTAGGTGGAGGTCACGGGGAGACCCAGCAGGTGCCATGGGTTGACTGCTGTGCCAGGCTAGGTGCAGGTCACGGACAGACCCAGTAGGTGCCACGGGTTGACTGCTGTGCCAGGCTAGGTGCAGGAGGAGGTCTCGGGACAGACCAGCGGGTGCCACGGGTTGGCTGCTGTGCCATGCTAGGTGCAGGAGGTCTCGGGACAGACCCAGGTGCCACGGGTTGGCTGAGATGACTGGCTGATGCACCAGTGNCCCCCTACTGCCAACTNGCTGTGCTTTAGCCGCCCGGCGCTCCGCTCGTTGTTGTGAGCGTCGCTCCTCCACCCTCGTTGCTGGAGGGCGACTGCCTCCAACTGCCAGTAGCGTCCTTCACGAGCCTCCTCCACAGAGGCCGATCCTGACACCAGTGGCCTCCTATACCAGCCCGTGCCGCACCCGTTTATCCCCTCTATGTGGCCAAACAGAAGCTGCTTGGGCATGCGGTGGCTGGGCATGCAGGCTACATGGCCCAGCCTACCCAGCCTTGCCTGCCGGAGGAGCTCACTGATGATGGTCCATATCTTAAGATTTTGAGCTCCTCACACAATCAGTGGTTAAACCCAGGATGGATCGTAGGCAGGCCAGCCTGAATGTTTCTAACCGGCGCAGAAGTTTCATTAGAGGGGTCCACGTTTCACAAGCGTAGAGAAGGGAGGGCATACTGTGGCCGAAGATCGCTTCCACACAGCGTTACGCAGCTGATGAAAAAAAATGCAGCCCGACTGATTCNGAGTGAGACCTCTGCTGTCAAACTGGTGCCGGCATAAGCACACGATGCAAGGTAGGGAATCTTTCCACTCTCCCCACAACTGCCCCATTACCAATGGAGTGTTGATGGTACAAAATACCCAGGCAGGTGCTTAGTTTTGGTGGGCTGATGGTAAGGCCCCACCTCAGTGGCACGCTCCAGGTTCAGCAGCATGCCTCCAACTCCTCATCTGAGTGAGCAGCAATGACCAGATCATCGGCATACATAACGTGGTTGACCAATAGGGAGCCATCCTTGACCGCACCCGGGCATTGTTTGTACCAGATGGAAATTCCACTGGAAAGCTTCTTGAACTACGTGGTCAAAATAGATGTTAAATAATGTGGGAGCCAGAAGACATCCCTGTCGCACCCCAAGGTGTACAGATAATGGCTCTGACTCCTGGCTACGTAGTTTACCCGGGCCCGCTCACCATCATGAAGGTCCTTAATGATCGTGAGCAGAGAGTCAGGGACTCCGAAAGCACGAAGAACAACCCAGAGCCCACGCCTACTGATGGTATCATAGGCCTTGACCAGGTCAATAAAGCAAATATGGAGGTCTTGCTGGAATTTCCCTACACCTCTACTGGAACAGACAGACAGAAAATATGGTATCTGTGCAGGATCGCCCTGATCTGAAACCGCATTGGGGCTCCGCAAGCCTCTCCTCAGCGTGCCTAGCAAGGTGATGTTGAATAATCCTTGCCAGGACCTTTCCCGGCACACTGAGGAGTGAGATGCCCCTGTAGTTGTTACAATCTGTGCGGTCCCCTTCTCAAAGAGGGGACCACCAGGGCATCCTTCCAATCCTGTGGAACCCGTCCAGTGGTCCAGACTGTTGTTATGATGTCATGTACGGCAGAGGTCGCACACGGGTTTTGATTCCTTACCGTACCCGGCCGCACCAGGGTCGCAAACGGGTACCCGTACCCTACCCGTACCCGGTCGGGTACGGGTAGGGTACGGGTATCGGGTACCGATTGCGACCTCTGGGATGAAGCCATGTTGCAGGCGCGGGTGGGTTGATTCTAGGAACTTGAATTGTGAGAAGAGACAAGACGTTGGGAAATGAGTGACAAACGGTGACTCACCAGTGACTCACGGTCTACCCGTACCCGGCCGCACCAGGGTCGCAAACGGGTACCCGGGTATCGGGTACCCGGTTGCGAGCTCTGATGTAGGGCAGTCTGTGCACAAACGCCACCCTCCCTCAAAACTTCGCTCGGGAATCATCTCTGCCCGGCGCCTTTCCTGGTCTCAGACTCCGGATCGCCTTCAGTACTTCCTCAACAGATGGCACCTCGGCCAGCCACTGAGAAGGGCTGGTGGCTGCTTCTCTCAATATTTGAGGCACTTTGCCCCACGATGTTGTCTGGGCCGAGAGATTTCCACACCCCCGAGGACCTCACGAGAATGCTCTGCAAATCTGCAGACCTCTTCCTGGGGGTCGGAGATGGGATCACCGCTCTGTCCCTTCAGGATGGTGATGGGTGAGGCGCTGCAAGGTACTTTGGTGATGGAGTTAAAGAGTGATTTGTGATTGTGGGCTACCGAGGCAGATCACATCTCTTCAGCAACCCACGCTCACCACTCATCCTGCAGCGCCGCACGGCTCGCTGAACCTCCACCACAACCACCACCGCACGGCTACACAATCACCACTACCACCAGACGGCAACACAACTACCACCACCACACGGCTACGCAACCACCACAACCACCGCACAACCACCACCACCACAATCACAACAACCCGTCTACACAACCACCACAACCACCACAACCACCACAAACCACCACACAACCACCACCACAACACGTCTACACAACCACCGCACGGCTACACAACCACCACAACCACAACCACCACCACCACACGGCTACACAACCACCACCACCACCACATGGCTACAACGCTCCTCACCGCCCCCCCCCCCTCTCACCAGGAAGGTTGCTGCCCCTCCCCTCCTCCCCCTCTCTTGTGGGAGTGCAGCGGGGACCCGGCCCCTCCCCCACGGCTCCTCCCCCATGGCCCCCACCCTTGCCTGGGGGTCCCCGGCCCCCCAGGGAGGAGGAGGAGGTGGGGGGTGGGGGGCTCGGGGGGGGGCGTCTGCGTGGGGCTTGGGGGCCGCGAACACAGATTCAGCGGCTGGGACGACTCCGGCTGTGGAGACACGGGGGGGGAGATAGGGGGAGATGAGGGGGGAGATGAGGGGGAGATGATGGGGGAGATGGGGAGATGAGGGGGGGAGATAGGGGAAAGATGAGGGGA
The DNA here is from genome assembly GCA_018977245.1 of Lethenteron camtschaticum. NCBI lineage: Eukaryota > Metazoa > Chordata > Hyperoartia > Petromyzontiformes > Petromyzontidae > Lethenteron > Lethenteron camtschaticum. Next base: position 52,317 of record WFAB01001761.1, read on the forward strand.
GATGANGGGGGGGGAGACATGGGAGATTAGGGGGGAGATGGGAGATGAGGGGGGGAGATAGGGGGGAGATAGGGGAAGATGAGGGAGATGAGGGGGGGAGACACGGGGAGATTAGGGGGGGAGATTAGGGGGGGAGATGGGGAGATGAGGGGGGAGATGAGGGGGGAGACACAGGGGGAAGACACGGGGAGATGAGGGGAGATGAGGGGGAGTTGAGGGGGGAGATAGGGGGGAGACACGGGAGGAGATGAGGGGAGGAGACACGAGGAGATGAGGGGGAGATGAGGGGGGAGACAAACGGGGAGATGAGGGGGGGAGGAGACACGGTGAGGAGACACGGGAGACGCGGGGAATTTACATCAATTAAAATTAACAAAAGTAAAATAATTTAAATTTTTTACCTACGTGACTTTACCGAAAAACCTAAGAATATGAATCCTTGCAGTCACGAAAGCTTCAAATCTAGAATTTACATCAAGTCCAGGATCTCTGTGTGTGTCAGAGTGAGACTCAGACACACCGCTCTACATCTCTGTGTGTCAGTGAGACTCAGACACACCGCTCTGTATCTCTGTGTGTCAGTGTGAGACTTAGACACACCGCTGTGTATCTGTGTGTGTCAGAGTGAGACTTAGACACACCGCTGTGTATCTGTGTGTCAGTGTGAGACTTAGACACACCGCTGTGTATCTGTGTGTGTCAGAGTGAGACTCAGACACATCGCTGTGTCTCTGTGTGTCAGAGTGAGACTCAGACACACCGCTCTGTATCTGTGTGTGTCAGTGTGAGACTCAGACACACCGCTCTACATCTCTGTGTGTCAGAGTGAGACTCAGACACACAGCTGTGTATCTCTGTGTGTCAGTGTGAGACTCAGACACATCGCTGTGTATCTCTGTGTGTCAGTGTGAGACTCAGACACATCGCTGTGTATCTCTGTGTGTCAGTGTGAGACTCAGACACATCGCTCTACATCTGTGTGTGTCAGTGTGAGACTCAGACAGACCGCTGTGTATCTGTGTGTGTCAGTGTGAGACTCAGACACACCCGTGTGTATCTGTGTGTGTCAGAGTGAGACTCAGACACACCGCTGTGTATCTGTGTGTGTCAGTGTGAGACTCAGACACAACGCTCTACATCTCTGTGTGTCAGTGTGAGACTCAGACACACCGCTCTACATCTCTGTGTGTCAGTGTGAGACTCAGACACACCGCTGTGTATCTGTGTGTGTCAGTGTGAGACTCAGACACACCGCTGTGTATCTGTGTGTGTCAGAGTGAGACTCAGACACACCGCTGTGTATGTGTGTGTCAGTGTGAGACTCAGACACAACGCTCTACATCTCTGTGTGTCAGTGTGAGACTCAGACACACCGCTCTGTATCTCTGTGTGTCAGAGTGAGGCTCAGACACACCGTTCTACATCTCTGTGTGTCAGTGTGAGACTCAGACACACCGCTCTACATCTCTGTGTGTCAGTGTGAGACTCAGACACACCGCTCTACATCTCTGTGTGTCAGAGTGAGACTCAGACACACCGCTGTGTATCTCCGTGTGTCAGTGTGAGACTCAGACACACCGCTCTGTATCTCTGTGTGTCAGTGTGAGACTCAGACACACCGCTTTACATCTCTGTGTGTCAGTGTGAGACTCAGACACACCGCTCTACATCTCTGTGTGTCAGTGTGAGACTCAGACACACCGCGCTACATCTCTGTGTGTCAGTGTGAGACTCAGACACACCGCTCTGTATCTCTGTGTGTCAGAGTGAGGCTCAGACACACCGCTCTACATCTCTGTGTGTCAGTGTGAGACTCAGACACACTGCTCTACATGTCTGTGTGTCAGTGTGAGACTCAGACACACCGCTCTACATCTCTGTGTGTGTGAGACTCAGACACATCGCTGTGCATCTCTGTGTGTCAGAGTGAGACTCAGACACACCGCTCTATATCTGTGTGTGTCAGTGTGAGACTCAGACACACCGCTCTACATCTCTGTGTGTCAGAGTGAGACTCAGACACACCGCTGTGTATCTCTGTGTGTGTGAGACTCAGACACACCGCTCTGTATCTCTGTGTGTCAGTGTGAGACTCAGACACACCGCTCTACATCTCTGTGTGTCAGTGTGAGACTCAGACACACCGCTCTGTATCTCTGTGTGTCAGAGTGAGGCTCAGACACACCGCTCTACATCTCTGTGTGTCAGTGTGAGACTCAGACACACCGCTCTACATCTCTGTGTGTCAGTGTGAGACTCAGACACATCGCTCTACATCTCTGTGTGTCAGAGTGAGGCTCAGACACACCGCTCTACATCTCTGTGTGTCAGTGTGAGACTCAGACACACCGCTCTACATCTCTGTGTGTCAGAGTGAGGCTCAGACACACCGCTCTACATCTCTGTGTGTCAGTGTGAGACTCAGACACACCGCTCTACATCTCTGTGCGTCAGTGTGAGACTCAGACACACCGCTCTACATCTCTGTGTGTCAGTGTGAGACTCAGACACACCGCTCTACATCTCTGTGTGTCAGTGTGAGACTCAGACACATCGCTGTGCATCTCTGTGTGTCAGAGTGAGACTCAGACACACCGCTGTGTATCTCTGTGTGTCAGTGTGAGACTCAGACACACCGCTCTGTATCTCTGTGTGTCAGTGTGAGACTCAGACACACTGCTCTACATCTCTGTGTGTCAGAGTGAGACTCAGACACACCGCTCTGTATCTCTGTGTGTCAGTGTGAGACTCAGACACACCGCTCTATCTCTGTGTGTGTCAGAGTGAGACTCAGACACACCGCTCTACATCTCTGTGTGTCAGTGTGAGACTCAGACACACCGCTCTGCATCTCTGTGTGTCAGAGTGAGACTCAGACACACCGCTCTACATCTCTGTGTGTCAGTGTGAGACTCAGACACACCGCTCTGTATCTCTGTGTGTCAATGTGAGACTCAGACACACCGCTCTACATCTTTGTGTGTCAGTGTGAGACTCAGACACACCGCTGTGTATCTCTGTGTGTCAGTGTGAGACTCAGACACACCGCTGTGTATCTCTGTGTGTCAGTGTGAGACTCAGACACACCGCTGTGTATCTCTGTGTGTCAGAGTGAGACTCAAACACACCGCTCTGTATCTCTGTGTGTCAGAGTGAGGCTCAGACACACCGCGCTACATCTCTGTGTGTCAGTGTGAGACTCAGACACACCGCTCTGTATCTCTGTGTGTCAGAGTGAGGCTCAGACACACCGCTCTACATCTCTGTGTGTCAGTGTGAGACTCAGACACACTGCTCTACATCTCTGTGTGTCAGTGTGAGACTCAGACACACTGCTCTACATCTCTGTGTGTCAGTGTGAGACTCAGACACATCGCTGTGCATCTCTGTGTGTGTCAGTGTGAGACTCAGACACACCGCTCTACATCTCTGTGTGTGTCAGAGTGAGACTCAGACACACCGTTGTGTATCTCTGTGTGTCAGTGTGAGACTCAGACACACCGCTCTGTATCTCTGTGTGTCAGTGTGAGACTCAGACACACCGCTCTACATCTCTGTGTGTCAGTGTGAGACTCAGACACACCGCTCTGTATCTCTGTGTGTCAGAGTGAGGCTCAGACACACCGCTCTACATCTCTGTGTGTCAGTGTGAGACTCAGACACACCGCTCTACATCTCTGTGTGTCAGTGTGAGACTCAGACACATCGCTCTACATCTCTGTGTGTCAGAGTGAGACTCAGACACACCGCTCTACATCTCTGTGTGTCAGTGTGAGACTCAGACACATCGCTCTACATCTCTGTGTGTCAGTGTGAGACTCAGACACACCGCTCTACATCTCTGTGTGTCAGAGTGAGGCTCAGACACACCGCTCTACATCTCTGTGTGTCAGTGTGAGACTCAGACACACCGCTCTACATCTCTGTGTGTCAGAGTGAGGCTCAGACACACCGCTCTACATCTCTGTGTGTCAGTGTGAGACTCAGACACACCGCTCTACATCTCTGTGTGTCAGTGTGAGACTCAGACACACCGCTCTACATCTCTGTGTGTCAGTGTGAGACTCAGACACACCGCTCTACATCTCTGTGTGTCAGTGTGAGACTCAGACACATCGCTGTGCATCTCTGTGTGTGTCAGAGTGAGACTCAGACACACCGCTGTGTATCTCTGTGTGTCAGTGTGAGACTCAGACACACCGCTCTGTATCTCTGTGTGTCAGTGTGAGACTCAGACACACTGCTCTACATCTCTGTGTGTCAGAGTGAGACTCAGACACACCGCTCTGTATCTCTGTGTGTCAGTGTGAGACTCAGACACACCGCTCTACATCTCTGTGTGTGTCAGAGTGAGACTCAGACACACCGCTCTACATCTCTGTGTGTCAGTGTGAGACTCAGACACACCGCTCTGTATCTCTGTGTGTCAGAGTGAGGCTCAGACACACCGCTCTACATCTCTGTGTGTCAGTGTGAGACTCAGACACACCGCTCTGTATCTCTGTGTGTCAGTGTGAGACTCAGACACACCGCTCTACATCTTTGTGTGTCAGTGTGAGACTCAGACACACGCTGTGTATCTCTGTGTGTCAGTGTGAGACTCAGACACACCGCTGTGTATCTCTGTGTCAGTGTGAGACTCAGACACACCGCTGTGTATCTCTGTGTGTCAGAGTGAGACTCAGACACACCGCTCTGTATCTCTGTGTGTCAGAGTGAGACTCAGACACACCGCTCTACATCTCTGTGTGTCAGTGAGACTCAGACACACCGCTCTGTATCTCTGTGTGTCAGTGTGAGACTCAGACACACCGCTCTACATCTCTGTGTGTGTCAGTGTGAGACTCAGACACACCGCTCTACATCTCTGTGTGTCAGAGTGAGACTCAGACACACTGCTCTACATCTCTGTGTGTCAGTGTGAGACTCAGACACATCGCTGTGCATCTCTGTGTGTGTCAGTGTGAGACTCAGACACACCGCTCTACATCTCTGTGTGTCAGAGTGAGACTCAGACACACCGCTGTGTATCTCTGTGTGTCAGTGTGAGACTCAGACACACCGCTCTGTATCTCTGTGTGTCAGTGTGAGACTCAGACACACTGCTCTACATCTCTGTGTGTCAGTGTGAGACTCAGACACATCGCTGTATCTCTGTGTGTCAGTGTGAGACTCAGACACACCGCTCTACATCTCTGTGTGTCAGAGTGAGACTCAGACACACCGCTGTGTATCTCTGTGTGTGTGAGACTCAGACACACCGCTCTGTATCTCTGTGTGTCAGTGTGAGACTCAGACACACCGCTCTACATCTCTGTGTGTCAGTGTGAGACTCAGACACATCGCTCTACATCTCTGTGTGTCAGAGTGAGACTCAGACACACCGCTCTACATCTCTGTGTGTCAGTGTGAGACTCAGACACATCGCTCTACATCTCTGTGTGTCAGTGTGAGACTCAGACACACCGCTCTACATCTCTGTGTGTCAGAGTGAGGCTCAGACACACCGCTCTACATCTCTGTGTGTCAGTGTGAGACTCAGACACACCGCTCTACATCTCTGTGTGTCAGAGTGAGGCTCAGACACACGCTCTACATCTCTGTGTGTCAGTGTGAGACTCAGACACACCGCTCTATCTCTGTGTGTCAGTGTGAGACTCAGACACACCGCTCTACATCTCTGTGTGTCAGTGTGAGACTCAGACACACCGCTCTACATCTCTGTGTGTCAGTGTGAGACTCAGACACATCGCTGTGCATCTCTGTGTGTCAGAGTGAGACTCAGACACACCGCTGTGTATCTCTGTGTGTCAGTGTGAGACTCAGACACACCGCTCTGTATCTCTGTGTGTCAGTGTGAGACTCAGACACACTGCTCTACATCTCTGTGTGTCAGAGTGAGACTCAGACACACCGCTCTGTATCTCTGTGTGTCAGTGTGAGACTCAGACACACCGCTCTATCTCTGTGTGTGTCAGAGTGAGACTCAGACACACCGCTCTACATCTCTGTGTGTCAGTGTGAGACTCAGACACACCGCTCTGTATCTCTGTGTGTCAGAGTGAGGCTCAGACACACCGCTCTACATCTCTGTGTGTCAGTGTGAGACTCAGACACACCGCTCTGTATCTCTGTGTGTCAGTGTGAGACTCAGACACACCGCTCTACATCTTTGTGTGTCAGTGTGAGACTCAGACACACCGCTGTGTATCTCTGTGTGTCAGTGTGAGACTCAGACACACCGCTGTGTATCTCTGTGTCGAGACTCAGACACACCCTGTGTATCTCTGTGTGTAGAGTGAGACTCAGACACACCGCTCTGTATCTCTGTGTGTCGAGTGAGACTCAGACACACCGCTCTACATCTCTGTTGTGTCAGTGAGACTCAGACACACCGCTCTGACTCTGTGTGTCAGTGTGAGACTCAGACACACCGCCTACATCTCTGTGTGTGTCAGGTGGACTCAGACACACCGCTCACCTCTGGTGGAGTGAGACTAGAACACCGTGCTCTACATCTCGGGCCGACGCTACGGCCATCACCTTGGGCTTCGGGGAGGCTTGATCGAGTTCACCGACTCTGGAGCCGGGCTCCTGCCGCTTGGTGCGACGGGCACCCGCCACCACGGCCGCCGCCGCTACGCCGCCGTTCGCCGCCGCCGCGCTGCCGGCGCGCTGACCGGGAGGGTGAGCTGTCCGTGCAAAGACGACGCCGCCGACAACGATGAGGACGACGAGGAGGACGAGGAGGAGCAGTCACCACGGAGGTGGGGGAGACTGGAAGCCGTGAGCTGGGTGGCGTACAGCTGCTACGGGCAACACAAAGACACAGATCAGCGGGCTGGGACACCCTCCGGCTGTGGAGACACGGGGAGATGAGGGGGGTGGAGACACGGGGAGGAGACACGGGGAGACACGGGGAGACACGGAGAGATGAGGGGGGAGGAGACACGGGGAGGAGACATGGGGAGACACGGGGAGACACGGAGAGATGAGGGGGAGGAGACACGGGAGGAGACACGGGAGGAGACACGGGGAGACACGGGGAGAGACACGGGAGGAGACACGGGGAGATGAGGGGGGAGGAGACACGGTGAGACACGGGGAGACATGGAGAGATGAGGGGGGAGACACGGGGAGACACGGGGAGGAGACATGGGGAGATGAGCACGGTGAGACACGGGAGACACGGGAGACGCGGGGGGAGACACGGGGAAATGAGGGGGGAGATGTTGACTCCCTCGCCCCGTACGCAGGAGATCAGCGGGTCGAGGGGCTAAACGGCGCGGCACGGCTAGAGAAGAGATGGAGTGACGTGGTACAGGAGGACGTGGAGCTGAGTGGACTTGCCGATGACTGGTACCAGCGGTGTCAAAATCGGCCTCTGTGGAGGAGGCTCGTGAAGGACGCTGCTACTGGGCAGTTGGAGGCAGTCGCCCTCCAGCAACAACGGAGGGCGGAGGAGCGACGCTCACAACAACGAGCGGAGCGCCGGGTGGCTAAAGCACAGCAAGTTGGCACAGTAGGGGGCACAGGTGGTGCATCAGCCAGTCATCTCGGTCAGTCACCCGTGGCACCTCTGTCTGCCCGTGACCTCCTGCCAGCGGGCGTTCGACACTTCACGTGGCCTCAAGGTGCACTTGGTCTGGCACAAGCGTCGTGGTGACGTCACCGCCACTTAGTGGCGAATGGCGGTGTTGTTGTGTGTCTGTGAGTCTTTGTGAGCCCTAGCGCAGGGGACATCACCTGCAGCTGTAGAGGGGAGGCGGCAGCTGCCAGCGTGGTGGGGATCAGGTGCATGGGGTACGGCTCTCCTGCACACGCATAGCACACGCTTAGCACACGCTTAGCACACGCCGAGCATAAAAACACACGTGCATGGGGTACGGCTCTCCTGCACACGCATAGCACACGCTTAGCACACGCCTAGCATAAACACACGGCACGCATTGCACATGCATAGCACATGCATAGCACACTTACACGCATGCAGAGCACACGCATATCATAATCATACAGCACGCATAGCACGCACACACAGGTGCATGGGGTACAGCTCGCCTTCACACGCACAGCACGCATAGTACACGCTTAGCACACACACAGCATATACACATGGCACGTACAGCACGCTCTACGCACGCATGCTGTGTGAGTATGCTATGTGTGTGGTGTGTGTGTGTGCCGTGTGTGTGTGCTGTGTGCGTGCCGTGTGTGTGTGCCATGTGTGTGTGCCGTGTGTGTGTGTACTGTGTGTGCTGTGTTGTGTGCTGTGTGTGTACTGTGTGTGTGTACTGTGTGCTGTGTGTGTGTGCTGTGTCTATGTGTGCTGTGTGTGTGCTGTGTGTGTGCTGTGTGCGCTGTGTGTGCGTGTGTGTGTACTGTGTGTGTGCTGTGTGCGTGCTGTGTGTGTGTCTGTGTGTGTGTGTGTGCTGTGTGTGTGTACTATGTGTGTGTGCTGTGTGTGTGCTGTGTGCATGTGCTGCGTGTGCTGTGTGTGCACTGTGTGTGCTGTGCGTGTGTACGTGTGTGTGCTGTGCGTGTGTACTGTGCGTGCTGTGCGTGCTGTGTGTGCTGTGCGTGCTGTGCGTGCTGTGCGTGCTGTGCGTGTGTACGTGTGTGCTGTGCGTGTGTACGTGTGTGTGCTGTGCGTGCTGTGCGTGTGTGTGTGTGTGTACTGTGTGCTGTGCGTGCTGTGTGCTGTGTGTGCACTGTGTGTACTATGCGTGTACTTTTTCGATTTAAAGCTTTCGTGACTGCAGGGATTCATCTTCTTGGTTCTTTCGGTAAAGTCACGTAGAAGGGAAGTAATAAAATAATAAAAATAAAACATAATAAAACAATTCTCACGACGTTTCGGCCACAACGCAAGCAGCGTCCTCAGGTGAAAACCAGGTCCGTCGAGGCGACAGAGTCTGAATGAAACAGCACACGAGCTTGGAGCATATATATAAGCTGGGCGCATTGACAAAGGAATTTGCATATCAAAAGGAATTTAGCATATTTTGGAAATGCAGGAATGTGATTAGTACTGCATATGCATGTTTATGCAGGTTAACACATCAAAGGGACCTCAGTTACTGCTGCTGCTGCAGTTGCTGCCTTATATTTTAATATAACACTATGTATTATTCACCCCCTAATGTGTATCACACTGCTATATGTTTACTATACAATTGTATAGTAAACATATAGCAGTGTGATTATTCTACCCACCCTAATGTGTATCACACTGCTATATGTTTACTATACAATTGTATATAAACATATAGCAGTGTGATACACATTAGGGTGGGTAGAATAAACATAGTGTTATATTAAAATGGATAAGGCAGCAACTGAGCGCAGCCAAGTGACAGCAGCAACTGCAGCAGCAGCAGAAACTGCAGCACAGCAGCTAGAAACTGCAGCAGCAGCAGCAACTGCAGCAGCAGCAGTAACTCAGCTCCCTTTGATGTGTTAACCGAAATGCACATGCATATGCAGTACTAATCACATTCCTGCATTTCCATAAATATGCTAAATTCCTTTTGATATGCAAATTCCTTTGTCAATGCGCCCAGCTTATATATATGCTCCAAGCTCGTGTGCTGTTTCATTCAGACTCTGTCGCCTCGACGGACCTGGTTTTCACCTGAGGACGGCTGCTTGCGTTGTGGCCGAAACGTCGTGAGAATTGTTTTATTATGTTTTATTTTATTATTTTATTACTTCCCTTCTACGTGACTTTACCGAAAGAACCAAGAAGTTGCGTGTACTGTGTGTGTGTGACTGTGTGTGTGCTGTGTGTACTGTGTGTGCCGCTCACCGGGTTTGTAGGAAATGCCGGGTGGCGGTGGCAGGATGAGCGCTCTCTGGTCGGACGGGAAGATGGGGATCATGACCGGGTCACGTGGCCCTGTACCTGCTACACACACACGTACACACACACACACACGTAAGTACACACACAAGTACACAAAGATCCTTGTATAGCCTTAACAGACTGTAGGAGCTGGTAGGAACACGTTGGGTTGCTCGATCAATGGCCTGCAGGGTCAACGGCGGCGTGGTGTATTCCGAAAACATGGCCGACTGTGAGGGCGGGCACAAGCCGGCGTGAGTAGGTTAAACGTTGAGTTTTATAAGGGCACCACGGGTGACCAGCCCCTCCCCACCCAGCCCCACCCCTCCCACCCCCACCCAGCCCCACCCTCCCCACCCAGCCCTCCCTGTACNACGGACGGACACAATCATCCCTGTGGGCTGGTGGAACCAGTGGGTTCCTACCAGTATTACCAGATCATTAGCATGCGTAACATGGTTGACCAATAGGGAGCCATCCCTCGACCGCACCTGGGTATCGATCAGCCTCCCATTGTATCTGTATAGAAATTCTTCAATATCAATATTTCAGGCACCGCAGCCTCAGCAGGGTCATGCCCACTTTGCCCAATGATGTTGTCCCGAAGACCTCATAGAACTGCTCAGCAAATATGCAAACCTGTTCCTTACACACCTCTCTCACACACACTCACCCACACTCTCACTCACACACACAATCACTCACACACAATCACACACACTCACTCACACGACCTCTCACTCACACACACAAAACCTCTCTCTCACTCACACACACTCACACACCATCGCTCTCTCTCACACACTCACTCACATACACTCTCTCTCACACACTCACACACAACCTCTCTCTCACACACACACACACACAGTCTCACACACACACAAACTCTCTCTCCCTCTCACACACACGCCCTCTCTCTCTCTCACACCTTCACCACTCCCCAACCCACCACCCCACGCTAAACAATGAGTGGCTCACAAAGCGGCCTCAGCCACGCCGGGCGAGTGGGGAGGGGCGGAAGTGGTGGAACAGAGGAATGGAGGAGTGGCCCAGCATACAACGCGCACACCACGTGGTGTGGACAACTGTGTGTGTGTGTACACCACGTGGTACAACTGTGTGTGTGCACCACGTGGTGTGTACAACTGTGTGTGTGTGTACACCACGTGGTGTGTGCAACTGTGTGTGTGTGTGCACCACGTGGTGTGTGCAACNGTGTGTGTGTGTGTACACCACGTGGTGTGTACAACTGTGTGTGTGTGTGTGTACACCACGTGGTGCAACNGTGTGTGTGTGTGTACACACGTGGTACAACTGTGTGTGTGTGCACCACGTGGTGTGTACAACNGTGTGTGTGTGCACCACGTGATGTGTACAACTGTGTGTGTGTGTGCACCACGTGGTGTGTACAACTGTGTGTGTGTGTACTGCTGTATCAGGAGTAGCTGCTGTTGTAGCAGCTACTGCAGCTATTACTACAGCAGCGACAGCAGCTACAGCTGTAGCTGTATTAGTAGCAGCTACTACTGCAAAAGCTGCTGTAGCTACAGCTATTACTACTGCTACTGCAGCAGCTACAGCTGCTACTACTGCTGAAAACAGTAGCTACTACTGCTGTAGTAGCAGCTACTGTTTTCAGTTTCATGTACAAGGCGTAGCCCTGTGAGCCATGCGGCTCTTGACAAATGAAAACACGAACAAAGAAAACATCTTAAAGTGGCGACGCGCAACAGAAAAATCCGTGAAAAAACAGCAAAATCTTCCAGAAAAAAAGCAGCGTGCATCAACGCTGCGTGCAAAAATCCCGGCGGGATGCAAGTCCAACAATAACCGTAAGACAATTTAGAATAAAGTTATCAGGCTAACTCTGTACTTCAACACACAAACATGGCTAAACCAAACGTTTTGGAAATCACCAAAATAAAGCTATAAAAGAATAATCTTGGTCGCTTTCGCGACCAATATTATTCATAATGTAGGTTTTTGGGTTTAGATCGCGTTATTTATAAGTGTGTCGTAACCCTCCACCACCCGACACGGCCAAACAGTAAAAAATGTGTCACGTTGACAAAGGACAAATTAATTGACTTGGGCTAAAGAAGTACCCGGCCGGGTACGGGTAGGGTACGGGTATCGGGTACCCGATTGCGACCTCTGGGATGAAGCCATGTTGCAGGCGCGGGTGGGTTGATTCTAGGAACTTGAATTGTGAGAAGAGACAAGACGTTGGGAAATGAGTGACAACCGGTGACTCGCCAGTGACTCACGGCCTACCGTACCCGTACCCGGCCGCACCAGGGTCGCAAACGGGTACGGGTAGCCGGGTATCGGGTAGGGTACGGGTATCGGTACCCGGTTGCGACCTCTGCCGCTCACCTCCTCCTGCTGTACGGCCCGGTTCCTAACAGGTCACGGGCCGGTACCGGTCCGTGGCCTGTTAGTTTGGGGACCCCCCTGGTCTACACAACATGGACGACCTAACTGTGCAGCCATAGCTGGCAGCATGAATCACTCCATAACAGCAGGAGCATCGGTAAGAGTATTAACAATTATCAATGCACCTTTAAAGATCAGCACACTATCATCAAAGCTCAAGATCATACTTTTGCAGCGGTCATCCGGAGCGATGCATTTGATTTCAGGCCACTGAATAGCAGTGGCAGCTTGGGTGTACAACTCCTGTGGAGCGGTTTTGAGTGAAGATCTCACAGGCAGCGATCCAAGTTGCAGTTTATTGGCGAAACAGCAAAGGCCCGTGCTCCAGTATTTGTATGGCAATAAGGAAGTGAACTTCTTCTTGGTTCTTTCGGTAAATTCACGAAGAATGGAAACAATAAAATAATAAAACATAATAAAATAATTCTCACGACGTTTCGGCCACAACGCAATTCAGACTCTGTCTTCTCGACAGACCTGTTCTCCACCTGAGGACGGCTGCTTGCGTTGTGGCCGAAACGTCGTGAATTATTTTATTATGTTTATTTTTATTATTTTATTATTTCATTCTACGTGACTTTACCGAAAGAACAAGAAGATGAATCCCTGCAGTCACGAAAGCTTTAAATCGGAATGTGAAGCTGCTAAATGAGCGAAGACCTTAGGTCACATTTGTTCTTCGAAACAGTGAGGAGATCCAGCAGGTAGCCGCAGGATTTTGTTGTAAGTACATCGTGAATAAATAAGATCTGATGCACAAGCCGTCGAACATTTAGAGATGTTTGACCCAATGTAGAGATCGCAGTNGTGCCTATATGGCAGTTCAATGCAAATCTAAGGCCGAGTGATACATTGAGTGNAGCTTCTTCAGTAAAGTACTGGGGGCTGATTTGTATACGTTTCACAGTATCAAAGAGAGTATGGTAGCGTTTATCAATAAAGGGACATAGGGGGAAGCAGTGCTTGTTGATACAGAAAACTAATTTTTATTTTGTCTTTTTACAATAAAATCAATGTGATCTTGAAAATTCAGTTTTGAATCAAAGATGACCCCAAGATACTTATAGATCCTGACTTGCTCTATTTGATAATTATTTATGGATGTAATTGGGGGGGAAATAACTTCCTGCTTTGTCCTGGGAGAAGCATAGCACCTTGGTTTTGGAGGTATTCAGACTAGTTTAAGAGCAACTAGCTGATGTTATAGTTTGTTTAAATCACCCTGGAGCTTAGCAATCGCGTCATGTGGAGAGCGGGCAGCAGTCATCAGTATCGTGTCATCTGCAAAAAATACCCTGGAATGATCCGTTCAGTGCCCAAGTCTTTACATGAAGAGAGAACAAGATGGGGCCGAGATGGAACCCTGTGGAACCACCTTGTGTACTTAACCCGTTTGACCTCCAACCTCTAGACGTTTGGTGCAAAAAGAGGGTAATTCTTTTAAATCTACTGCGCTAAAGAGACATCTCCTTTACCAGTGGCAAAATATAGTAGTAGGTTTTTACCCTTTCAACTGGTACAAAACTGACACCTTTATACAAGGCATCATGTTTGCAATAACCACAACACAAGCAGTCAAAATGCAAACAAAAAGAAACAACTCTGATGATGATAATGATATGCACTGTCCTTGAAGTTGATTGGTCCACACCGAGACACTTTTCTTAGAGAGTTGGTGTTGGAGAATGATGAGGCGTAACTCAACAGCGTGAGTATTGAGAGTGGGTAAGTTACACTATGAAACCTCCTTTACCAGTGGTCCAACACCAATGGGTAGGTGAAAAGAACTGTCTGGGTAAGTCTNCCTCAGTGAGTNCCAGCTTTAATTAGTGAGCGGTAAGTCTGCGAGTGAGTAGGAGAGAAACAGGGGTGAGTGGGCGAGTGCGTGAGTGAGGAGGAGAGTGCGGGTCAGTGGGTGAGCAGGTGGGTGAATTTCTCGGTTGGTGAGTGAGCGAGTAGGTGAGTGAGTGAGCAGGTGGGAAAGTGCAATGTCGGTGTATAGGTGAGTGTGAGCGTGAGAGGGTGGGTGTATGAGTGAATGGTTATGAAGGTGAGTGAGTAAGAAAGTGGTTGAATGTCTGGGCGAGTGAGGGTAGGTGAGTGAGTGGATGGGTGAGTGAGTGGGTGGGCAGGTGAGTGAGTGAGTGGGTGTGTGAGTGGTTGAGTGGGTAGGTGGGTGAGCGAGGGAGTGGATGGATGAGCGAGGGAGTAGGTGGGTGAGTGGGTGGGTGAGCGAGAAAGTGGGTGAGTGGGTGGGTAGGTGAGTGAGCGGGTGGGTGAGTGGGTGAGCGAGCGAGTGGGTGGTTGAGTGAAGGGGTAGGTGAGAGAGTGAGCGAGTGGGTGGGTGGGTAGGTTAGTGAGCGAGTAAGTGGGTGAGTGAGCGGGTGGGTGAGTGAGTAAGCGGATGAAGGGGTGAGTGGGTGGGTGGGTGAGTGAGCGAGTAGGTGGCAGGCTGTATGTGAGTGGTTGGATGAGTAAGCGAATGAAGGGGTGAGTGGGTGGGTGAGTGGGTGGGTGAGTGGGCAGGTGGGTGGGTGAGTGGGCGGGTGGGTGGGTGAGTGAGTGAGTGAGTGGGTGGCTGGCTGTATGTGTGAGTGGTTGGGTGAGTAAGCAAATGAAGGGGTGAGTGGGTGGGTGAGTGGGTGGGTGAGCGGGTCGGTGAGCGGGTGAGTGAGTGGGTGGCTATGTGTGTGAGTGGTTGGGTGAGTAAGCGAGTGAAGGGTGAGTGGGTGAGCGAGTGAGCGGGCGGGTGAGTGAGTGGGGGGGAGAGATGAGGAGTAGGTGGGTGGGTGGGGTGAGACATGGCTGGGAGAGAGAAAGGGAGAGAGAGAAACACAAGAGCCGCTATTGTCTGCTGGGCACAAAAGCAGCCTTATCAGGTTACAGGCTGCACGCACGACAGCTCACACGCACACACACACAGACACATACACAGACATACAGACACACACAGACATACAGACACACATACACAGACACACACACAGAGACACACACACACACAGACACACACACACACACACAGACATGCACATACATACACGCACACACACACACATACAGACACACACACACAGACATGCACATACACACACGCACATACAGACACACAACACAAAAAAGACAAAGACAAAAATCCCCGTATAGCCTTAACAGACTGTAGGGGCAAGTGCTGATAGCGAGCACCTATGAAGGCCAGAACGGTACACAAGGGGGTGGGTGGCCAGCACCACGCCCGACCGCCTTTGTCTCCCCAGTGGCGATGTTTACACACCGCACACCAGGTACTAATTTAAGGCTGAGTCGACCTAGGGGAGGCCCAGGACCGGTTCAGATAATCGTCACTGTTAGCCGTGAGCGGGAATCGAACCCGGGTCGCCAGGTTCATAGCGCAGCACGCTAACCGCTACACTACCGCTCCCCATACACACGCACAGACAAACCAAGACAAAGATTCCCGTGTAGCCTTACAGACTGCTGGGGCAAGTGCTGTTAGCGAGTAGCAGCACCTACGAAGGCTACCGGCGCTGTGGCACATGAGGGGTGGTGGCCAGCACCACGCCCGGCCACCTTTGTCTCCCAGTGCTAGCGATGTTGACTACACACCACCACACCAGGTACTCATTTGAGGCTGAGTCGACCTAGGGAGGCCCAGACCGGTTCATATAATCGTCACCGGTGTTGGTAGTCATGAGCGGGAATCGAACTCGGGTCGCCGGGTTCGTAGCGCTAACCACTGTGCTCCGCTCCCCAATTAGACACACATACGTCAACAACAACAACGGCCCTTCGCCACTAAGTGGCCGTGACGTCACCACGACGCTTGTGCCAGGCCAAGTGCACCTTGAGGCTACCACGTGAAGTGTCGAACGCCCGCTGGCAGGAGGTCATGGGGCAGACCCAGCAGGTGCCACGGGTCGACTGACTGAGTTGACCGAGATGACTGGCTGATGCGCCACCTGTGCCCCCTACTGTACCAACTTGCTGTGCTTTAGCCACCCGGCGCTCCGCTCGTTGTTGTGAGCGTCGCTCCTCCGCCCTCCGTTGTTGTTGGAGGGCGACTGCCTCCAACTGCCCAGTAGCGTCCTTCACGAGCCTCCTCCACTGAGGCCGATCTTGACACCGCTGGTACCAGTCATCGGCAAGTCCACTCAGCTCCACGTCATCCTGTACCACGTCACTCCATCTCTTCTCTAGCCCGTGCCTCACCCATTTAGCCCCCTCGATCCGGCTGAACAGAAGCTGTTTAGGCATGCGGTGGCTAGGCATGTGGTCTACATGACCCAGCCACACGTACACACACGTGATGATGCTGATGCTGATGGTGCTGCTGATGATGATGATGGTGCTGATGATGCTGATGATGATGGTGATGATGATGGTGCTGATGATGCTGATGATGATGCTGATGATGGTGCTGATCATGCTGCTGATGATGATGCTGATGGGGCTGTACCTGTATCTGCTGTTGCAGGATGTTGATCTTGTGCTGCTGTTGCAACAGCTGTTGCTGCTGCTTGGCGATCTGGGGCACATTACCACGGTTACCGTCAGTTACCATGGTTACCACCGTGTTACCATGGCGAAACATGCATCACGTGATATCACCATGGTTACGAACACATTCCCATCACGCTACCATGGTTACCTACACTCCCCAACACGTTACAATCACGTTGCCATGGTAGCCAACGGATTACCACCAAGTTACCACGGTTACCAATACACGACTCCGGCGTTACCATGGTAATGTGGTGTACTCTCTCTCCCACTCCTTCACTCTCCCCCCACTCCACCCCCCACTCCACCCCCCGCTCCACCCCCCCGCTCCACCCCCCCGTCCACCCCCCCCGCTCCACCCCCCCGCTCCACCCCCGCTCCACCCCCCCCGACTCCACCCCCCCGACTCCACCCCCCCGCTCCAGCCCCCCCCTCCATCCCCCCCTCCACCCCCCCCGCTCCACCCCCCCCGACTCCACCCCCCCGACTCCACCCCCCCGCTCCAGCCCCCCTCCCCCCCACTCCACCACTCCCGCCCACTCCCCCCACTCCACCCCCCCCACCCCCCCCCGCTCCACCCACCTGCTCCTGCTGCTGGCGAGCGAGCTCCATCTGCTGCCGCTGCTTCTCCATCTGCGAGGCGGCGAGCTTCTTCTGCTCGTCGTGAGCCGCCAGCAGCTGCTCCCGCAGACTCGTGAGCTGCGCGATCATCGCCAGCAGGCGGCGCTCCTTCTGCAGCAGCGCCTCGGGGGTGCCTGCACACGCACAGCAGCAGCAGCAGCAGCCACCGAGGTGAAGAACAACACCAGCAGCACCATCGCCACCACCACCATCACCACCACTCCACCACCACCAACGCTGCCACCACCACTGCCACCACCACCTCCACCACCACCACCACCATCACCGCCACCACCACCACCATCACCGCCGCCACCACCATCACCACCACCACCGCCGCCACCACCAGCACCACCGCCGCTGCCACCACCACCACCAGCACCTCCACCCATCACCACCAACGCTGCCACCACCACCACCACCGCCACCACCACCAGCACCACCACCAGCACCACCACCACCACCACCGCCACCACCACCAGCACCACCAGCACCACCACCACACCACACTCACCGCCACCACCAGCACCAGCACCACCACCACCTCCACCACCAACGCTGCCACCACCACTGCCACCACCACCTCCACCACCACCACCAGCATCGCCACCACCACCATCACCGCCACCACCACCATCACCACCACCGTCGCCACCACCAGCACTACCACCACCACCGCCACCACCACCACACTTACCACCACCATCACCACCACCACCACCACCCACTCACCACCACCACCACCACACTCACCACCACCGCACAAATTTTGACTTAAAACTTTCGTGACTGCAGGAATTCATATTCCTGGTTCGTTCGGTAAAGCCACGTAGATAGAAAATAAAAACAATAAAATGACATTAAAATCACAAAATAAAATAAAAAGCAAACAACCCACACTAGTCGTGTTTTTTTTCTGCTTTTATTTTTCATTTAGCTAGCCCTCCCACCACCCAGCTAGCCCCTCCCACTACCCAGCTAGCCCCTCCCACTACCCAGCTAGCCCCTCCCACTACCCAGCTAGCCCCTCCCACCACCCAACTAGCCCCTCCCACTCCCCAGCTAGCCCCTCCCACCACCCAACTAGCCCCTCCCTCTCCCCAGCTAGCCCCTCCCGCCGCCCAGCTAGCCCCTCCCACCACCCAGCTAGCCCCTCCCACCACCCAGCTAGCCCTCCCACTCCCCAGCTAGCCCCTCCCACCGCCCAGCTAGCCCCTCCCGCCGCCCAGCTAGCCCCTCCCGCCGCCCAGCTAGCCCCTCCCGCCGCCCAGCTAGCCCCTCCCGCCACCCAGCTAGCCCCTCCCACTCCCCAGCTAGCCCCTCCCACCGCCCAGCTAGCCCCTCCCACTCCCCAGCTAGCCCCTCCCGCCACCCAGCTAGCCCCTCCCACTCCCCAGCTAGCCCCTCCCACTCCCCAGCTAGCCCCTCCCACCACCCAGCTAGCCCCTCCCTCTCCCCAGCTAGCCCCTCCCGCCGCCCAGCTAGCCCCTCCCGCCGCCCAGCTAGCCCCTCCACCGCCCAGCTAGCCCCTCCCACCACCCAGCTAGCCCCTCCCACCACCCAGCTAGCCCTCCCACTCCCCAGCTAGCCCCTCCCACCACCCAGCTAGCCCTCCCTCTCCCCAGCTAGCCCCTCCCACCACCCAGCTAGCCCCTCCCACTCCCCAGCTAGCCCCTCCCTCTCCCCAGCTAGCCCCTCCCACTCCCCAGCTAGCCCCTCCCACCACCCAGCTAGCCCCTCCCTCTCCCCAGCTAGCCCCTCCCACCACCCAGCTAGCCCCTCCCACCACCCAGCTAGCCCCTCCCACCCCCCAGCTAGCCCCTCCCACCACCCAGCTAGCCCTCCCACCACCCAGCTAGCCCCTCCCACCACCCAACTAGCCCCCCCACTCCCCAGCTAGCCCCTCCCATTCCCCAGCTAGCCCCCCCACTCCCCAGCTAGCCCCTCCCACCACCCAGCTAGCCCCTCCCACCACCCAGCTAGCCCTCCCACCAGCCAGCTAGCCCCCCCACTACCCAGCTAGCCCCTCCCACCACCCAGCTAGCCCTCCCACCACCCAGCTAGCCCCTCCCACCACCCAGCTAGCCCCACCCACTCCCCAGCTAGCCCCTCCCACCGCCCAGCTAGCCCCTCCCACCGCCCAGCTAGCCCCTCCCACGCCCAGCTAGCCCTCCCACCACCCAGCTAGCCCTCCCACCACCCAGCTAGCCCCTCCCACCACCCAGCTAGCCCCTCCCACTCCCCAGCTAGCCCCTCCCACCACCCAGCTAGCCCCTCCCACCACCCAGCTAGCCCCTCCACTCCCCAGCTAGCCCCTCCCACCACCCAGCTAGCCCCTCCCACCCCCAGCTAGCCCCTCCCACCCCCAGCTAGCCCTCCCACCGCCCACTAGCCCTCCCACCGCCCAGCTAGCCCCTCCCACGCCCAGCTAGCCCCTCCCACCGCCCACTAGCCCCTCCCACCGCCCAGCTAGCCCTCCCACCGCCCAGCTAGCCCTCCCACCGCCCAGCTAGCCCCTCCCACCGCCCAGCTAGCCCTCCACCGCCCAGCTAGCCCTCCACGCCCAGCTAGCCCCTCCCACCACCCAGCTAGCCCCTCCCACCGCCCAGCTAGCCCTCCCACCACCCAGCTAGCCCCTCCACCACCCAGCTAGCCCCTCCCACCCCCAGCTAGCCCCTCCCACCACCCAGCTAGCCCCTCCCACCCCCAGCTAGCCCCTCCCCCCCCACTAGCCCCTCCCCCCCCAGCTAGCCCCTCCCGCCGCCCAGCTAGCCCCTCCCGCCGCCAGCTAGCCCCTCCCGCCGCCCAGCTAGCCCTCCCGCCGCCCAGCTAGCCCCTCCCCCGCCCAGCTAGCCCCTCCGCCGCCCAGCTAGCCCTCCCGCCGCCAGCTAGCCCTCCCGCGCCCAGCTAGCCCTCCCGCCGCCCAGCTAGCCCCTCCCGCCGCCCAGCTAGCCCCTCCCGCCGCCCAGCTAGCCCTCCCGCCGCCAGCTAGCCCCTCCCCCGCCCAGCTAGCCCCCCCCCCAGCTAGCCCCCCCACCGCCCAGCTAGCCCCCCCACCGCCCAGCTAGCCCCCCCACCGCCCAGCTAGCCCCTCCCACCGCCCAGCTAGCCCCTCCACCGCCCAGCTAGNCCCCCCACCGCCCAGCTAGCCCCCCACCGCCCAGCTAGCCCCTCCCACCGCCCAGCTAGCCCCTCCCACCACCCAGCTAGCCCCTCCCACTACCCAGCTAGCCCCTCCCACCGCCCAGCTAGCCCTCCCACCGCCCAGCTAGCCCTCCCACTACCCAACTAGCCCCTCCCACCCCCAGCTAGCTCCTCCCACCGCCCAGCTAGCCCCTCCCACTACCCAGCTAGCTCCTCCCACTCCCCAGCTAGCCCCTCCCACCACCCAGCTAGCCCCTCCCACTACCCAGCTAGCCCCTCCCACTACCCAGTAATGGACGTGTCGTCACCTTTCACGTCACCGACGATGTCGCCGTCGAGACCAAGAATCCGCTCCCTCCAGTCGCCCGCAGTCAGGCTGTCAATGAACGTGGGGTCTGTAGACACAGGCAGACAGACACAGGCAGAGGCAGACAGACAGACACAGTCAGACACAGGCAGACAGAGACGATAGTATACAGAGCGTAGTCGGGGCAAGGCTGTCGATGAACGTGGGGTCTGTAGACACAGGCAGACACAGACAGAGACACAGGCAGACAGAGACACAGACATAGGCGATGGTATACAGGGTGTAGTAGAGGCAAGGCTGTCAATGAACGTGGGGTGATTAGAACGCTGCACTCATCACACACACGCCAAGTGCTCGCCCACAAATGAACCACCGTAGACCCCCCCCCTGATCTAGTCAAGGAGCAGGAACCACCATCGCCGCGTGAACTCCGCTCATCCTCCTGCACCGTCAGACTGAGACATCAAACTGAGACGTCAAACTGAGACGTCAAACTGAGACTTCAAACTGAGACGTCAAACTGACACATCAAACTGACACGTCAAACTGACACGTCAAACTGAGATGTCAAACTGAGACGTCAAACTGAGACGTCAAACTGAGACTTCAAACTGACACGTCAAACTGAGACGTCAAACTGAGACGTCAAACTGAGACTTCAAACTGACACGTCAAACTGAGACGTCAAACTGAGACGTCAAACTGAGACTTCAAACTGAGACGTCAAACTGACACGTCAAACTGACACGTCAAAGTGAGACGTCAAACTGAGACGTCAAACTGAGACTTCAAACTGAGACGTCAAACTGAGACGTCAAACTGACACGTCAAACTGACACGTCAAACTGAGACGTCAAACTGAGACATCAAACTGACACGTCAAACTGAGACTTCAAACTGAAACGTCAAACTGAGACGTCAAACTGACACATCAAACTGACACATCAAACTGAGACGTCAAACTGAGACTTCAAACTGAGACGTCAAACTGAGACGTCAAACTGAGACGTCAAACTGACACGTCAAACTGACACGTCAAACTGACACATCAAACTGAGACATCAAACTGAGACATAAAACTGAGACGTCAAACTGAGACATCAAACTGACACATCAAACTGACACATCAAACTGAGACATCAAACTGACACGTCAAACTGAGACTTCAAACTGAAACGTCAAACTGAGACGTCAAACTGACACATCAAACTGACACATCAAACTGAGACGTCAAACTGAGACTTCAAACTGAGACGTCAAACTGAGACGTCAAACTGAGACGTCAAACTGAGACGTCAAACTGACACATCAAACTGACACATCAAACTGAGACTCAAACTGAGACATAAAACTGAGACGTCAAACTGAGACATCAAACTGACACATCAAACTGACACATCAAACTGACACATCAAACTGACACATCAAACTGAGACATCAAACTGACACATCAAACTGAGACATAAAACTGAGACATAAACTGAGACATAAAACTGACACATCAAACTGAGACATCAAACTGACACATCAAACTGAGACATCAAGCTGAGACATCAAACTGAGACATCAAACTGACACATCAAACTGACACATCAAACTGAGACATCAAACTGAGACATCAAACTGACACATCAAACTGACACATCAAACTGACACATCAAACTGACACATCAAACTGACACATCAAACTGAGACGTCAAACTGACACATCAAACCGACACATCAAACTGACACGTCAAACTGACACATCAAACTGACACATCAAACTGACACATCAAACTGAGACATCAAACTGAGACATCAAACTGAGATATCAAACTGACACATCAAACTGAGACATCAAACTGACACATCAAACTGACACATCAAACTGACACATCAAACTGAGACATCAAACTGACACGTCAAACTGACACGTCAAAGTGAGACGTCAAACTGACACATCAAACTGACACATCAAACTGACACGTCAAACTGAGACGTCAAACTGACACATCAAACTGAGACATCAAACTGAGACGTCAAACTGAGACGTCAAACTGAGACGTCAAACTGAGACGTCAAACTGAGACGTCAAACTGAGACATCAAACTGACACATCAAACTGACACATCAAACTGAGACATCAAACTGAGACATCAAACTGACACGTCAAACTGAGACGTCAAACTGAGACATCAAACTGACACGTCAAACTGAGACATCAAACTGAGACATCAAACTGAGACATCAAACTGACACGTCAAACTGACACATCAAACTGACACATCAAACTGACACGTCAAACTGACACATCAAACTGACACATCAAACTGACACGTCAAACTGACACATCACACTGAGACGTCACACTTAGACGTAACTCAGCTTATTGGAGAGTATATTTAGTAGACTGATGATACTATGTAGTTTATAATTTAGTTGTTTACGTGGTGGTTTAGTTACTGCAGCTACATACTATTAACACTCCTTCACTTCATTTCCCCTATCCCTCCCTTTGATGCTGCTAATCCTGCATAATGCACGGGCATAAGTAGTACTAATCACAAACCTGCATTTCCCATATCCCTCCCTTTGCTGCTAGTCCTGCATAATGCACGGGCATAAGTAGTACTAATCACATACCTGCATTTCCCATATCCCCTCCTTTGCTGCTAATCCTGCATAATGCACGGGCATAAGTAGTACTAATCACATACCTGCATTTCACATATCCCCTCCCTTTGATGCTGCTAATCCTGCATAATGCACGGGCATAAGTAGCACTAATCACATACCTGCATTTCCATTAATATGCAAAATTCCTCTTGATATGCAAATTCCTTTGTCAAGGCGCTCTTCCCCTCCAACCCAGCTTATATATACGCTGCCAAGCTTGGTGGTGTTCATTCAGACGCTGTCTTTCCGACAGACCTGTTCTTCACCTGAGGACGGCTGCTTGCGTTGTGGCCGAAATGTAGTGAGAATTATTTTATGATGTTTTATTTTTATTATTTTATTATTTCCATTCTGTGTGACTTTACCGAAAGAACCAAGAAGATGAGACGTCATCATCCACCGTCAAACTGAGACGACCGCCGCATCGTCTCGCGGCGCTTCTGCGGCCGTCTGGAACGCTCTTTGCCAGGAGATATTGGGAAGTCACTTGGTGCTATCATGCACTTTGACATCGTCGTCGTCATCATCATCATCAACAGATTACTTTAGAGTTGCTGCTGCTTGTTGTTGTTGTGTAGTTTGTTCTTGTTGNTGTGTAGTGTTGTTGTTGTTGTGTTGTTGTTGTGTTGTTGTTGTGTAGTGTTGNTGTTGTTGTNTAGTGTGTTGTTGTGTGTAGTTTGNTGTTGTTGTTGTGTAGTTTGTTGTTGCAGATTGTGTAGTTGTTGTTGTGTGTAGTGTTGTTGTTGTTGTGTATGTTGTTGTTGTGTAGTTTGTTGTTGTTGTTGTGTAGTGTTGTTGTCCTTCCCAGCACCTCTGATTAACGTGGCTGGCTTGTACGGTGCAGAAGTTCAACCCATCTACACACTACACTACACTACACTACACTATACACTACACTATACACTTACACTATTACACTATACNCTATACACTACTACTATACACTACACTACACTACACTACACTATACTATACACTACACTACTACACTACTACACTACACACACTATAACTACACTACACCTATACACTNCTATACACACACTTAACTACACTACACACTACATACTACACTACACTACTACACTACACTATACACTNCACTNCACTATACACTTACACTACCTACACTACANCTACTACACTACACACTATACACTACACTATACACTACACTATACACTACACTACACACTACACTATAGACTACTATACACTACACATACACTACACTATACACTACACTATACACTACACTACACATTACACTATACACTACACTACACTATACACTACACTACACACTACACTACACTATACATTACACTATACACTACACTACACACTACTACACACTACACTACTACACTACACTACACACTACACTATAGACTACTATACACTACACTACGACACTACACTATACACTACACTATACACTACTACACACTACACTACACACTACACCACTACACACAACACTACTATACACTACACTACACACTACTATACTACATAGGAAACGAATTTCTTTAGAACAGCTCGTTGTTGTTGTTGTTGTTGCTGCGTTGAGACTGTTGTGGCCACGTGCTGTGAGCGAGCGGCACTCTGCAACACGAGGGGGTTGTGGGTGGGTGGGTGGCCAGCACCACGCCCGGCCGACTGCCATTATCTCCCCAGTGGCGATGTTGACTACACACCGTGCCAAGCACTCATTTGAGGCTGAGTCGACCTAGGTCAGGCCCAGGACCGGTTCAGATCATCGCTATCACTGGTGTTGGCCGTGAGCGGGAATCGAACTCGGTGTTCGTAGCGCAGCGCGCTAACCACTACGCCACCGCTCCCCAGACACACACACAGAGACACATACACACAGAGACACACACAGAGACACACACAGAGACACACACAGAGACAGACACACAGAGACACAGATACACACAGAGACACACACACAGAGACACACACAGATAGACACACACAGCCAGCACCACCAATATCCTGGGTTTGAGTCTCTGTGTCTCTCTCAGGAGGCCAGAATAGCCGTGTCAGACACGCTCACCCAGACTCACTCACCAGACCCGCTCACCAGACCCGCTCACCCAGTCAACACCCTTCCCTCACCCTCACCACCCCAACCCCGACCCACCCCATGGCCTCCACTCTGCCCCTTTTTGCTGAAACTCAACAGAGCACCGAGAATTCCACGGATTCCTCTGCGAGGAGAGGGCAGAGAGATGAGTGAGAGGGGGAGAGAGAGGGGGAGAGAGGGGGGAGAGAGAGAGGGGGAGAGAGGGAGGGGGGAGGGTGGGGAGAGGGTGGGGGGAGACAGATGAGAGCAGAAAAGAGAGAGTGGAGAGTGGAGAGAGAGAGTGGAGAGAGGACAGAGGGGAGATGGCGAAGACAGAGAGAGCCAAGAAGAGGGAGATGAGAGAGATGGGAGAGAGACGGGGGAGAGATGAGAGAGAGACGGGAGAGAAAGAGGGGAGAGAGATGAGAGAGGGGGCAGGGGAGAGGGGAGAGAGATGAGAAGAGACGAGAAGCGAGAGAGAGTGGAGAGAGCAAACAGAGGAGGGGGAAGAGAGCGAAGAGAGAGCGCGGAGTGTGAAACCTGCTCCGACTGGCGTGTCCCCTTCACAACAACCTCCCTCCTCTACCCCCCACACTCCCCCCTCTACCCCCCCTCAACCCCCCCACACTNCCCCCCCACGCTTCAAAGGGCTTGGAGTTGGGGCCTGAGCGCGTGCAGTGGAGGAATGGGGCGGTGAGATTGGGAACACGTTCACCGTGTTAGACCCCACGTGACACACACAGACACACACAGGGACACACACAGACACACACAGACACACACAGACACACACACTAACACATACACACACACACACAGACACACACACAGACACACACACAGACACAGAGACAGACACACACACACGCAGACACACACAGGGACACACACACACAGACACACACAGAGACACACATAGACATACACACACACTAACACATACACACAGACACACACAGACACACACAGACACACCACACAGACACAGATACACAGACAGACACACAGACACACACAACACACAGACACACACAGACAGAGATACACAGACACACACATAGACACACACAAACACACATACACAGACATACACACACAGACATACACACACAGACAGACACACAAACACACACATACACACAGACTGCCTACAGATGTTTGTAGACATTAACTGGTTTAGACATTCACTGGCCCATCAGCAGCAGCAGCAGTAACCAGGAGCAGCTTGCCCCAGATGTTTGCGGGCGAGACAAGAACCGGTTTCCACATTCACTGCCTCATCAGCAGCAGCAGCATCAGCAGCAGCATCAGCAGCAGGAGTATCAGCAGCATCAGCAGCAGCGTCAGCAGCATCAGCAACCAGGAGCAGCAGCAGTAGCAGCAGTAGTAGCAGCAGTAGTAGCATCAGCAACTGCAGTAACCAGCAGCAGCATCAGCAGCAGCATCATCAGCAGCAGCATAATCATCAGCATCAGCATCATCATCATCAGCAGCAGCAGCATAATCAGCATCATCAGCAGCAGCAGCAGCATCATAATCAGCATCATCATCATCAGCAGCATCAGCATCATCATCAGCAGCAGCGAGGCTCCGCTTTAGGCTCTGCTTGAGGCAGTGCTGGTGGACTGCCCCAGTCGACACGTCACAACACGGAGCCGTCACCGGCGCTCGCCTGCTTTGCACGGCGACTTCTTTTGCGTAAAGTCATCACGTAGAAGGGAAGTAATAAAATAATAAAAAATGAAACATAATAAAATAATTCTCACGACGTTTCGGCCACAACGCAAGCAGCCGTCCTCAGGTGAAGACCATTCAGACGCTGTCACCTCGACAGACCTGTTCTTCACCTGAGGACGGCTGCTTGCGTTGTGGCCGAAACGTCGTGAGAATTGTTTTATTATGTTTTATTTTTATTATTTTATTACTTCCCTTCTACGTGACTTTACCGAAAGAACCAAGAAGATGAATCCCTGCAGTCACGAAAGCTTTAAATCGAAAAATTATTTTGCGTACTCTTAGGTTTTTTCGGTAAAGTCACGTAGGTAAAAATAATCGCCAAAAATAAAATAAAAATCACGACGTTTCGGAGGCAACACAAGCTTCCGTCTTCAGGTGGAACTGTCACAGCATGATAGCTGTATCAAGTGAGAGAAATTCCAAGAAAACAGTCCTTATATATATTGGTTGAGGGTGGGAGGAGCCAAGGTAGGCCCTGGATATTATTTTTGTGAGGTTTTTTCGGTAAAGTCACGTAGGTAAAAAATTAAAAGAAATAATAAAAATAATAGAAATTCTAATAGTAGAAATAAAATCAGAAATCACGTCGTTTCGGAGGCAACACAAGCTTCCGTCTTCAGGTGGAACCGTCACAACACGATTGCTGTATCAAGTAAGAGAGAAATTCCAAGTAAAGTTTCAACCAGTATATATACAAGGACTGTTTTCTTGGAATTTCTCTTTACTTGATACAGCAATCGGGCTGTGACGGTTCCACCTGAAGACAGAGGCTTGTGTTGCCTCCAAAACGTCGTGATTTTTATTTTATTTTATTTTACTTTTATTAATTACATTTTTTTACCTACGTGACTTTACCAAAAAAACCTAAGAATATGAATCCTTGCAGTCACGAAAGCTTCAAATCGAGAATTCTTTTGCCTAGTTCACACATCCCATCAGCCCCACGTCGAGGGAGGGAGGGAGAGCGGCCCAGGGAAGATGGGCAGATAAAGAGACGCGGAATGCACAAGGCGGCGGATGCAGGAAGGAGATATGGAGATGACAGAGTGGAGAGAGATAGTGATGTGTGGAGTGTGTGTGTCTGTGCGTCTGTGCGTGGCTGGGGAGCCCGCATGCCCAGCCACCGCATGCCTAAACAGCTTTTGTTCGGTTTAACACGTAGGCTTTCGCGACCAATGTTATTCATAATCAACGATTTTTTAGGTTTAGATCGCGTTTATTTATAAATGTGTCGTAACCCTCCACCACCCGACACGGCCAATCAGTAAAAATGTGTCACGTTGACAAAGACAAATAGTTCACTGCTTTAGCCCACCGGTGTGTTGAAGCAACAACATTTACAATTTGAGTACGACGTTTCGCTGGTAATTGCAACCAGCATCATCGGGCAATTCGCCAGAATGGTGAGGCTCTCCTGTGTCTCCCGTTCTTATATAGAGCAGCAGCAGGGTGACGTCATCATTAACTCATTAACTCATCAGGTGCAAAAATTCAAGGGGGGGAGTGATTGTAATTATATACTAGATTAGTAATCAGGCTATTGTTACGATGCGAGTTGTAGATTAGTAATCATTTGGAATGTGTTTTATTGTGATTATGCTACATTAGTAATCAGTTAGTGGTTGTTTCCCTTATAAGTAATTGTAATGTATCTTATTTAATAATACGCTTCCAGGCCGCACTAAGCCTATAGCTGTCTGAGCGATTAAAGTTATTTCTGTTTCTCTCAATTTCAATCGATTCTCTAATTAGTCTTTGCCAGTAGTAACTAGTTTACACAACACTTCCACGTTGTCAAAATCAATTGAGTGTCCCTGTTGGCATGCATGTTCTGCTACTGCCGACAGTTGTGTTATCTCCTGCTATAGCAAATTTGTACATGGAAAACTTTGAAACCAGAGCACTTGCCTCGAGCACATTAAAACCATCCTTTTGGTTTAGATATGTGGATGACACTTTGGTTGTCTGGCCACATGGTAAAGATACACTTAACGATTTTCTAAATCATCTCAATGCACAAAACCCGGCCATTCAGTTCACCATGGAAATGGAGGTGAATAACACACTCCCGTTCCTGGATATTTTACTTGGGCATGGCCCAAACGGTAAAATAACACACAGCGTTTACAGAAAGCCAACGCACACTGATGCCTATCTGAATGCAGATTCGCATCATCACCCAGCTCAGAAATCCTCTCTTATCAAGACGCTCATACATCGGGCTAAAACAGTGTCAGATGGTGAAAGTCTAGTGAGAGAGATTAAACATGTTAAAGAAGCACTAAGACAGAATGGCTACAATAATGCTCAAATTAACAGAGCACTAAAAGCCAAATCACGATCGCAAAGCAACACTGCTGAAAGCGATCAGATTATTAAAACAATAAAAATACCATTTATCTCAGGAGTGACTGATAAATTAGCCCGTGTTTTGCAAAAGCAAAACATTACAGTAAGATTTGGTACAGTACACAAAATTCAACAACTAGTAACGTGCACTAAAGACGAATTACCTAAATTATCAACAGAAGGTGTATATCTGATTAATTGTGTATGTGGCAGATGCTATATTGGACAGACAGGGCGTAACGTTAGTGTAAGACTAAAAGAACACCAGAGAAATATTAAACTATCACAAACACAACTGTCGGCAGTAGCAGAACATGCATGCCAACAGGGACACTCAATTGATTTTGACAACGTGGAAGTGTTGTGTAAAACTAGTTACTACTGGCAAAGACTAATTAGAGAATCGATTGAAATTGAGAGAAACAGAAATAACTTTAATCGCTCAGACAGCTATAGGCTTAGTGCGGCCTGGAAGCGTATTATTAAATAAGATACATTACAATTACTTATAAGGGAAACAACCACTAACTGATTACTAATGTAGCATAATCACAATAAAACACATTCCAAATGATTACTAATCTACAACTCGCATCGTAACAATAGCCTGATTACTAATCTAGTATATAATTACAATCACTCCCCCCCTTGAATTTTTGCACCTGATGAGTTAATGAGTTAATGATGACGTCACCCTGCTGCTGCTCTATATAAGAACGGGAGACACAGGAGAGCCTCACCATTCTGGCGAATTGCCCGATGATGCTGGTTGCAATTACCAGCGAAACGTCGTACTCAAATTGTAAATGTTGTTGCTTCAACACACCGGTGGGCTAAAGCAGTGAACTATTTGTCTTTGTCAACGTGACACATTTTTACTGATTGGCCGTGTCGGGTGGTGGAGGGTTACGACACATTTATAAATAAACGCGATCTAAACCCAAAATCGTTGATTATGAATAGCTTTTGTTCGGCCAGATCGAGGGGCTAAACGGGCGCGGCACGGGCTAGAGAAGAGATGGAGTGATGTGGTACAGGAGGACGTGGAGCTGAGTGGACTTGCCGATGACTGGTATCAGCGGTGTCAAGATCGGCCTCTGTGGAGGAGGCTCGTGAAGGACGCTGCTACTGGGCAGTTGGAGGCAGTCGCCCAACAATGGAGGGCGGAGGAGCGACGCTCACAACAACGAGCGGAGCGCCGGTGGCTAAAGCGCAGCAAGTTGGCACAGTAGGGGTACAGGTGGTGCATCAGTCAGTCATCTCGTTCATCTCACTCAGTCGACCGTGGCACCTGGGTCTGCCCCGTGACCTCCTGCCAGCGTGCGTTCGACACTTCACGTGGCCACAAGGTAAACATGGCCTGGCACAGGTGTCGTGGTCACGTCACGCCAATTAGTGGCGAATGGCGGTTGTTGTTGTGACTGGGTCTGGCAAAACAACCCCCTACCTCCTCGTGGTGCTGGACGGGCAACGCTGTCGTGGTCATTGCTGTGGGGGAGGGCCAATTCAGATTGGCCTTTCCCCTCATAGCGCTTGTGACCACCACAGCGGCTAAATGGGGGCTCTGGACGGGTGCAAGGGGCTGGTAACCCTCCACCTTCAATTAACTTACCGTTAAACCAAGACGACTAAATGAAATTAATAATCTTGTGCCGGAGGCCCCGGGGAGACAGGCGTCTATGACGTCTCCTGGCCAAACCCCATTTGGTGGAGCCAGGTGACTGAATCTTTACCCTCGGGGCTCCTCCAGAAACAACAAAAAGCCACTACGTGTGGCCACGTGGAATGTTCGAACGCTCACTGGAGGAGAGGCTGCCACTCCTCGGTAGGGAGCTGGACTGGTACCGCCTGGATCTCTGTGGCATTCAGGAGGTCCGGTGGACCGGCTCTGGCACCTGCCACCATGAGGGGTGGACAGTCCTCTACTCAGGGCAGGAGACTGCCAAACAACAGGGAGTGGCTCTTCTTCTGAACACAAGAATGAAGGGGGCGTGGGAGCGTGGCGGTGAGTGTGGGAAGCTGTAAGCCCCAGGCTTACAGCTTACTTATGCCCCACTGAAGATGAACATCCATGGAGGGATGCAGGCAAGACCGTAGAGTCAGATGCCTTCTATGACCTCCTGTCACAGGTGCTGGCTAAAGTGGCCCCTTGGGACAGTCATCTTGTTGGGTGACTTCAATGCCCGAGTTGGTGATGATGCTGGCACCTGGTCTGGAGTGATTGGAAGGCATGGGCCAGATCAGCTCAATAACAATGGCAGGAGGCTGCTAGATTTTGTGCAGCCCAAGGGCTTGCAATTACCAACACGCTGTTCCAGCATCGGCACATCCACACAACATCATGGATGCATGCCGGGTCCAAGCAAGAACATCTGCTGAACTACATAGTGATGGACCAGCGGATGCGGGCCCATGTCCTTGACACCAGGACTTACCATGGAGCTGATCTGCCCACTGACCATCGACTTGTCATCCGTAAGATGCGCCTGCCATTTTTCCACTCCGGTGGTGGGTGTACACCCAGGACCCCATTCAAACTCTTAGTGGCCTGGTCTCAGCTCGCTGATGAAAGTTGCAAGCGAGAATGTTATCATCGCTTGCGGCTGGGGTTGTAATCGTCCCCCACTCCTCCTGATGTCGAGGGGAAATGGGCAAAATTTAGGACTGTGGCTCATGCAGCTGCAATGGCTACTTTGGGTACGCGGTCCAGACCTCTCTAGGGACCCTGGCTGACAGAGGAGGTGTTCAAGCCAGCTGAAAAAGTGACAGCCCCACTCTCATCGGCTACAGCATCCCAGGTCGGCTACAGCATCCCACGTCGGAGAATGAGGCTTACCGCAGCCTTCGCTCGGAGGTTCGGAGAGCCGTGAGGCGCTGCAAGAATGGGTGGTGGTCGCGGGTTGCTGAGGAGATGGAGTCTGCCTCAGTGGCCCACGATCACAAATCGCTCTTTAATTTCATCAAAAAAGTAATCTGCAGCGCCACACCTATTACCATAATATGGTGAAGGAACGGTGATCCAATCTCCGACCCCCAGGAACAGGTTTGCAGATTTGCTGAGCATTTCTGAGAGGTCTTGCAGGAGGGGACATCCCTCAGCCTGGATAACAACGTGGTAAAAATGGGATGGCCTGCTGAGGCTGCAGTGCCTCAAATATTGGAAGAAGTCACCCCCCGTGAGTGGCTGGCTGAGGTGCCATCTGTTGAGGAAGTACTGAGGGTGATCCAAAGTCTGATACCAGGAAAGGCACCGGGCAGAGATGATGTCCCAAGCGAAATGCTGAGGGAGGGTGGCGTTTGTGCACAGACTGCCCTACATGACATCATAACAGTCTGGACCACTGGACGGGTTCCGCAGGACTGGAAGGATGCCCTGGTGGTCCCCCTCTTTAAGAAGGGGGACCGCACAGACTGTAACAACTACAGGGCATCTCACTCCTCAGTGTGCCGGGAAAGGTCCTGGCAAGGATTATTCAACATTGCCTTGCTAGGCACGCTGAGGAGATGCTTGCGGAGCCCCAATGCGGTTTCAGGAAGGGCGGTCCTGCACAGATGCCATATTTTCTGTCCGTCTGCTACAGCAGAGGTGCAGGGAATTCCAACAAGACCTACATCTCTGCTTTATTGACCTGGTCAAGGCCTATGATACCATCAGTAGGCCTGGGCTCTGGGTTGTTCTTCGTGCTTTCGGAGTTGCTGACCCTCTGCTCACCATCATGAATAGACCTTCATGATGGTGAGCGGGCCCGGGTAAAACTACGTGGCCGGGAGTCAGAGCCATTCCCTGTACACCTTGGGTGCGACAGGGATGTCCTCTGGCTCCCACATAATTTAACATCTATTTCGACCACGTAGTTTGTGAAGCCTTCAATAGCTGTACCGGGGAATTTCCATTTGGTACAGATATAATGGGAGGCTGATCGATGCCCAGGTGCGGTCAAGGGATGGCTCCATATTGGTCAACCACGTTATGTATGCCGATGATTTGGTAATTGCTGCTCAGTCAGAGGAGTTGCTGCTGCTGCTGAAACTGGAGCATGCCACTAAGAGGTGGGCCTTACCATCAGCCCCACCAAAACTAAGCAACACCGGACACTCCACCCCCACAACTCCCAATCGGTGATGGGGCAGTTTTTCCCATACTTGGGCAGTGTGCGCATGACCAGCTCCGGTTTAACAGCAGAGGTCTCACTCCAAATCAGTCGAGCGGCAATATCTTTCATCGGTTGCGTAACGCTGTGCGGAAGCTACCTGGTCTGTCGCTCCGCACGAAGCTTCAGGTCTTCTCGGCCACGGTCATTCCCTCCCTTCTCTACGCTTGCGAAACGTGGACCCCCCTAATGGAGCATCTTCGCCGGTTGGAAACATTTAGGCTGGCCTGCCTACGATCCATCCTAGGTTTAACCTGCAGGCTGGATTGTGTGAGGAGCTCACAAATCCTTGAAAGATCTAGACAGTCCCATCGGTGAGCTCCTCCGGCAGGCAAGTCTGCGTTGGCTGGATCATGTAGCCCGCATGCCCAGCCACCGCATGCCTAAACAGCTTTTGTTCGGCCGGATAGAGGGGCTAAACGGGTGCGGCACGGGCTAGAGAGTGATGTGGTACAAGAGGACGTGGAGGTGAGTGGACTTGCCGATGACCGGTACCAGCGGTGTCAGGATCGCCTCTGTGGAGGAGGCTCGTGAAGGACGCTACTGGGCAGTTGGAGGCAGTCGCCCTCCAATAACAACGGAGGGCGAAGGAGCGACGCTCACAACAACGAGCGGAGCGCCGGGTGGCTAAAGCCCGGCAAGTTGGCACAGTAGGGGGCACAGGTGGTGCAACAGCCAGTCGTCTCGGTCATCTCGGTCAGTCGACCCGTGGCACCTGCTGGGTCTGCCCCATGACCTCCTGCCAGCGTTCTACACTTCACGTGGTAGCCTCAAGGTGCACTTGGCCTGGAACAAGTGCCGTGGTGATGTCACCGCCACTTGGTGGCGAATGGCGGTTGTTGTTGTGGTGTGTGAGTGAGTGGGTGCGTGTGTGAGCATGGTTAACGGCAGGGCAGCGGTTAGCGCCACGCTGCGCTCCGAACCCGGCGATAGCGATTATCTGAACCGGTCCTGGGCCTCCCCTAGGTCGTCTCAGACTTAAATGAGTACCTGGTGCAGTGGAGTGTAGTAAACATCGCCACTGGGGAGACAAAGACGGCCAGGCGTGATGCTGGCCACCCACCACCCTGTTAGCACTTGTCCTAACATGTTAGAGACTACACAGGGACCTTTGTATTTGTCTTTGCTACCAACACAACAGGCGCCAGTTGGATAATGAGCCATTGTGCTCTCAAGATTGCGCAGCCTCGCCCAACCAAGACCACACCCACCCACTCGCCCACTCACTGACCCACTCGCACACCCACCCACCCACTCATCCACCCGCTCACTGACCCACCCGCTCACCCGCCCACCACTCACCCGCCCACCCACTCACCCACCCACCCACCCACTCACTCACCCACTCACCTCCCCGCTCGCTCACCCACCCGCCCACCCGCTCGCTCGTCCACCCGCCCGTTCGCTCGCCCACCCGCCCGCTCACCCGGCCACCCGCCCACCCGCCGCCGCCACCCACCCACCCACCCACCAACCCACCCACCCACTCACTCACTCACCCACTCACTCGCCCACCCACTCACTCACCCACCCACCCGCTCGCCCGCCCACTCACCCACCGACATACCCACCTACCCACTCACTGACCCACCCGCTCACCCACCCACCACCCACCACCCCCACCCTTTAATCTCCGCGTGGCTCACCGGAGTCGTGGTCGTGGTGCTCTGTTTTGATGCCCGGTCCACCGCCACCACCGCCACCACCGCCGCCACCGCCACCACCACCGCACGTGCTCAGGGCTCCGTGTTGCGCGTCGCGAGGGTTCGACGCCGGGTCGTGGCTGGCTCCCTCCTCCTCCCCACATCCTCCTCCTCCCCCTCGTTGACGTCTCCGCTGCCGGAGTCGCCGGTGTGGTGGTGGTGGTCACCACCGCGGTCGCCGCGGTGACCGCCGTGGTGGTGAGGAGGGAGGAGGGAGGCACGCAGACGATCCTTCGAGTCGGGGTCGGCGTCGTCCCTCGACTGCGGAACAACGAAACAACAACAACGCCGGGGTCGGAACGGAACAACGGAACAACAACAACGCCGGGGTCGGAACGAACAACGGAACAACAACAACGCCGGGGTCGGAACGGAACAACGGAACAACAACAACGCCGGGGTCGGAACGAACAACGGAACAACAACAACGCCGGGGTCGGAACGGAACAACGGAACAACAACAACGCCGGGGTCGGAACGGAACAACGGAACAACAACAACGCCGGGGTCGGAACGGAACAACGGAACAACAACAACGCGGGGTCGGAACGGAACAACGGAACAACAACAACGCTGGGGTCGGAACGGAACAACGGAACAACAACAACGCCGGGGTCGGAACGGAACAACGGAACAACAACAACGCTGGGGTCGGAACGGAACAACGGAACAACAACAACGCTGGGGTCGGAACGGAACAACGGAACAACAACAACGCCGGGGTCGGAACGGAACAACGGAACAACAACAACGCTGGGGTCGGAACGGAACAACGGAACGCCGGGAACAGAATCGAGCGCAGTGTGTAGTGGTGATCATCGCCACTGGGAGACAAAGGCGGCCGGAGGGCGTGGTGCTGGCCACCCACACCCTCTGTGCCACAGTGCCGGTAGCCTTCATAGGTGCCAACCACTGACCCACCTACCAAATCATCCACCCACTCATCCACTCACTCACACACCCACCAATCCACTCATCCACCCACTCACTCACCACTCACCCACCCACTCACTCATCCACTCACCCACCTACCCACTCGCCCACCCACTCATCTACCCACTCACCCACTCGCACACCCACTCACCCACCCATCCACACACTCACCCACCACCCACTCATTCACCCACCCATCCACTCACCCATCCACACACTCATCCACCCACCCATACACTCACCACTCACTCACCGACCCACCCATCCACTCACCCACTCACTCATCCACCCACCCATCCACTCACCCATAAACCCACACACTCACCCACCCACCCATACACTCACCCACTCACCCACTCACTCACCCACCACCCACCCACTCACCCACCCACGCATCCACCCACTCACTCATCCACCCACCCGCCCACTCACTCACCCACCGCCCACTCACTCACCCACCCGCCCACTCACTTATCCAACCACTCACTCATCCACCCACCCGCCCACCCACCCACTTACCCTCACTCATCCACACACCCACTCACTTACTCATCCACCCACTCACTCACCGCTCACCACTCACTCACCCACTCACTCACCCACCCAACCACTCACCCACGCATCCACCCACCCACTCATGGGTGCTGCTGCTCGCTAACAGCACTTGGCCCTAGAGCCCGATAGAGGCTACACGGAGGACCTTTGCCTGTGTCTGAAATTGGAGTGGTGGTGCAGTGGTTGGTGCGCTGCTGCGCGACGAACCCGGAAACACGGAGAGAGAAGAGGGGANGGGGAGGGGGANGGAGGGAGATGGGGGGAGGGAGATGAGAGGGGGATGGGAGGGAGGGGGAGGGAGATGAGGGGAGGGGGAGAGAGATGAGGGGGAGGGGGAGGGAGGGGGGGAGGGAGATGGGAGGGAGGGAGAGGGAGGGGGGAGGGAGGGAGATGAGGGGGAGGGAGATGGGAGGGAGGGGGAGGGAGATGAGGGGGAGGGGGGAGGGAGGGGGAGGGAGATGAGAGGGGGAGGGAGATGGGAGGGAGAGGGGGGAGGGAGATGAGAGGGAGGGGGGAGGGAGATGAGGGGGAGGGAGATGAGAGGGAGGGGGAGGGAGATGAGAGGGAGGGGGAGGGAGATGAGGGGAGGGGGAGGGAGATGAGGGGGAGGGAGATGAGGGGAGGGGGAGGGAGATGAGAGGGAGATGAGGGGAGAGGAGATNGGAGGGAGATGAGGGGAGGGGGAGGGAGATGAGAGGGAGATGAGGGAGAGGGAGATGGGAGGAGATGAGGGGAGGGGGAGGGAGATGAGAGGGAGATGAGGGGGAGGGAGATGGGGGAGGGAGATGAGGAGGGAGATGAGGGGGANGGAGATGAGGGGGAGGGAGATGAGGGGAGGGAGATGAGGGGGAGGGAGATGAGGGAGAGGGGGAGGGAGGGGAGGGAGATGAGAGGGAGGGAGGGAGATGAGAAGGANGGGGAGGGAGATTAGAGGGAGGGGGAGGGAGATGAGAGGGAGGAGATGAGGGGAGGGAGATGAGAGGGAGGGGGAGGGAGATGAGGGGGAGGGGGGAGGGAGGGGGGAGGGAGATGAGAGGGAGGGGGGAGGGAGATGAGGGGGAGGGGGAGGGAGGGGGAGGGAGATGAGGGGGAGGGAGATGGGGGAGGGAGATGAGGGGAGGAGAGAGGGAGGGAGGGGGAGGGGGAGAGGTGAGAGGGAGATGACAGTGTGTAACACACACAGTGTGTAACACACACACATGTGTAACAACACACAGTGTGTAACACACACACAGTGTGTAACACACACAGTGTGTAAACAACACANGAACACACATGTGTAAACACGTGTACACACAGTGTGTAACACACAGTGTACACACACACTGTGTAAACAACACACAGGACACAGTGTGTAACACACAAACAGTGTGTAACACCACACAGTGTATAAACACACACAGTGTGTAACACACAGTGTGTANCAACACACAGTGTGTAACACACACAGTGTGTAACAACACTGTGTAACACACACAGTGTGTAACACACACACACTGTGTAACACCACAGTGTGTAACACACACACACACCATGTGTAACACACACACAGTGTGTAACAACCACCAGTGTGTAACACTCACACAGTGTGTAACACACACACTGTAACACACACAGTGTAACACACACACAGTGTGTACACACACACACAGTGTGTAACACACACTGTGTAACACACACAGTGTGTAACACACACACACTGTGTAACACTCACACAGTGTGTAACACACACACACACACACTGTGTAACACTCACACAGTGTGTAACACACACAGTGTGTAACACACACACAGTGTGTAACACACACACAGTGTAACACTCACACAGTGTACACACACAGTGTAACACACACACACTGTAACACACACAGTGTAACACACACACAGTGTAACANTCACACAGTGTGTAACACACACAGTGTGTAACACACACTGTGTGTACAGCACTCACACAGTGTGTAACACA
Source organism: Lethenteron camtschaticum (assembly GCA_018977245.1). Classification (NCBI taxonomy): domain Eukaryota; kingdom Metazoa; phylum Chordata; class Hyperoartia; order Petromyzontiformes; family Petromyzontidae; genus Lethenteron; species Lethenteron camtschaticum. The sequence continues at coordinate 91,295 of WFAB01001761.1, forward strand.
CACACAGTGTGTAACACACACACAGTGTAACACACACACACAGTGTGTAACACTCACACAGCGTAACACACAAGTGTGTAACACACACACAGTGTAACACACACACAGTGTAACACACACAGTGTAACACCACACAGTGTGTACACACACACGTGTGTAACACTCACACAGTGTGTAACACACACATAGTGTGTAACACACACACTGTGTAACACACACACACTGTGTAACACACACAGTGTGTAACACACACACACTGTAACACACACACAGTGTGTACACACAGTGTAACACACACACAGTGTACACACAGTGTAGTANCACACACACACAGTGTGTAACACACACACACACACAGTGTGTAACACACACAGTGTGTAACACACACACAGTGTGTAACACTCACACAGTGTGTAACACACACACAGTGTGTAACACACACACAGTGTGTGTAACACACACACAGTGTGTAACACACACACAGTGTGTAACACACACACAGTGTGTAACACACACACAGTGTGTAACACACACACACAGTGTGAACACCACACAGTGTGTAACACACACACACAGTGTGTAACACACACACACAGTGTTGTAACACACACCACAGTGTGTGTAACACACACACAGTGTGTGTAACACACACAGTGTGTTAACACACACACAGTGTGTAACACTCACACAGTGTGTACACACACAGTGTGTAACACACACACACAGTGTGTAACACACACACACAGTGTGTGTAACACACACACAGTGTGTGTAACAACACACAGTGTGTGTAACACACACACAGTGTGTGTAACACACACACAGTGTGTTAACACACACAGTGTGTAACACTCACACAGTGTGTAACACACACACAGTGTGTAACACACACACACAGTGTGTAACACACACACAGTGTGTGTAACACACACACAGTGTGTAACACACACAACGTGTGTAAACACACACAGTGTGTAACACACACACAGTGTGTAACACACACACAGTGTGTAACACTCACACAGTGTGTAACACACACACACACTGTTAACACACACACAGTGTGTAACACACACACAGTGTGTAACACACACACACTGTAACACACACACAGTGTAACACACACACAGTGTAACACACACACAGTGTAACACACACTGTAACACACACACACAGTGTAACACACACACAGTGTGTAACACACACACAGTGTGTAAACACACACACTGTAACACACACAGTGTGTAACACACACAGTGTGTANCACACACACAGTGTAACACACACACAGTGTAACACACACAGTGTAACACACACACAGTGTAACACACAGTGTGTAACACACAGTGTGTAACACACACACTGTGTAGCACACACACTCACAGTGTGTAACACACTCTGTGTGTGTGTGTGCTACACTGTGTGTGTGTTACACACTCTGTGGGTGACACGGCGCCTTTGTCTCGTTTATTTATTTATTTACTTGCCCTTTACATGTGCGGGCCCGAACAAAGCACAAAGAACACCCCCCCACCACATCCCCCCACTCCCCCCACTCTCCCCACTCTCCCTTCCGTCTCCCTCCCTCTCTCCCCGCATTCTCTTTGTCCCACCCTCTCCCCCTCCCCTCTGCACCCCCCATTCTCTTTGTCTCTCCCCCACCACTCCCCCCCCTCACTCTGCACTCTCCCCCCTCTCCCTCCCCCTCACCCCCCCTCTCACCCCCTCTCCCTCCCACACTCTTGTTACCCCCCCACACTCCCCCCCCCACCCACCCACTCTCCTCCCATCTCTGTTGTCTCTACGTGAATCTCTCCTCTCTCTGCCTCTCACCTCTCTCCCCCCCTCTCCCTCCCCTCTCCCCCAACTCCCCCCTCTCCCTCCCCTCTCACCCCCCTCTCACCCCCCTCTCCCTCCCGCACTCTGTTACCCCCCACACTCCCCCCCCTCTCCCTCCCTCTCACCCCCCCCTCTCACCCCTCTCCCTCCCGCACTCTTTGTTACCCCCCCCCACACTNCCCCCCCCCACTCTCCCTCCCATCTCTGTTGTCTCTACGTGAATCTCTCCCCCCTCCCCTTCTCCCTCCCCTTCTCTCCCCCCCTCCCTCCCCTCTGTTCCCACTCCCCCACTGTCTTTGTGTCTCTCTCACCACTCCCTGTCTCCGTTGTCTCTTTGTGAATCTCCCCCCTCTCTCTGCCCCCCCACTNCCCCCCCACACTCTTCTCCCCCCACTCTCCCCCACTCTCCCCACACTCCCCCACTGTCTTTGTCTCTCCCTCCCTCCTCTCCCTCGGCACTCCCGATCGCTGTTGTCTCTTTGTGCATCTGCCTCTCCCCCACTGCCCACTCACTCTCTCTCCTCATTCTCCTCATTCTCCATTGTCTCTACAATCCTGTGTGTCTCTCTCTCTCACATTGTCTCTACAATCCTGTGTCTGTCTCTGTCTCATTGTCCGTCTCTCTCTCTGCCTCTGTGTGTCTCTGTGTCTGTCTCTCTGTGTCTCTGTGTCTCTTTGTGTCTCTGTGTCTTTCTGTGTCTCTCTGTGTCTGTCTCTACAATCCTGTGTCTCTCTCTCTGCCTCTCTGTGTCTCTGTGTCTGTCTCTCTGTGTCTCTCTGTGTCTCTGTGTCTCTCTGTGTGTCTCTCTGTGTCTCTCTCTCTGTGTCTGTGTCTGTCTCTCTGTGTCTCTCTGTGTCTCNGTGTCTCTCTGTGTCTTGTCTGTCTCTGTCTCTCTGTGTCTCTGTGTCTGTGTCTCTCTGTGTGTCTCACTCTGTCTCACATTGTCCATTCTCTCTGTCTACTCTGTCTGTCTCTGTGTCTTTGTCTCTGTGTCTCTTCTGTCCCATTGTCTGCGTGTCTCTGTCTGTCTCTGTCTCTCTGTGTCTCTGTCTCTCTCTACAAAGGCGTCCTCTGTGTCTCTTGCATCCTGTGAAATGTGCAAGCGATGAGGGTAATGTGAACAGTAAACACAAACATCTCCCTCCCCCCTCCCTCCCCCCTCCTCCCCCCCTCCTCCCTCCCTCCCCTCCCTCCCCCCTCTCTCCCCCCCCCTCCCTCCCCCCTCCCATCTCCCTCCCCCCTCCCCCCTCCATCTCCCCTCCCCATCTCCCCCTCCCCCTCTCATCTCCCTCCCTCCTCCCCTCATCTCCCTCCCCCC
>WFAB01001762.1:0-94429 GCA_018977245.1 Lethenteron camtschaticum
AGGTTCGGAGAGCCGTGAGGCGCTGCAAGGATGGGTGGTGGTCACGGTTGCTGAGGAGATGGAGTCTGCCTCAATGGCCCACGATCACAAATCCCTATTTAATTCCATAAAAAAGTAACCTGCAGCGCCACACCTATTACCATCATTAGGGGCAAAAATGGTGATCCAATCTCCAACCCCAGGAACAGGTTTGCAGATTTGCTGAGCATTTTTGTGAAGTCCTGGGGAGGGAAATCCCTCCACATGGAAAACATCGTGGGACAAAGGGGGATGACCCTGCTGAGGCTGCGGTGCCTCAAATATTGGAAGACGAAGTCACCCCCTGTGAGTGGCTGTCTGAGGTGCCATCTGTTGAGGAAGTACTGAAGGTGATCCGAATTCTGAGACCAGGAAAGGCATCGGGCAAAGATGATCTCCCAAGCGAAATGCCGAGGGAGGCTGGATTTGTGCACAAACTGCCCTACATGACATCATAACAACAGTCTGGACCACTGGACGGGTTCCACAGGATTGTAAGTATGCCCTGGTGGTCCCCATCTTGAAGAAGGGAAACTGCACAGACTGTAACAACTACAGGAGCATCTCACTCTTCAGTGTGCCGGGAAAGGTCCTGGCAAAGATTATTCAACACCACCTTGCCAGGCACGCTGTAGAGAGGCTTGCGGAGCCCCAATGTGGTTTCAGGAAAGAGCAGTCCTGCACAGATGCCATATGTTCTGTCCATTTGCTACAGCAGAGGTGTAGGGAATTCCAACAAGACCTACATCTCTGCTTTATTGACCTGGTCAAGGCCTATGATACCATCAGTAGGCATAGGGCTCTGGGTTGTTCTTCGTGCTTTTGTTCGGCCGGGGGCTAAACGGGCGCGCACGGTTTAGAGAAAGATGGAGTGATGTGGTACAGGAGGACGTGGAGCTGAGTGGACTTGCCGATGACCGGTACCAGCGGTGTCAAGATCGGCCTCTGTGGAGGAGGCTCTGAAGGACGCTACTGGGCAGTTGGAGGCAGTCGCCCTCCACAACAACGGAGGGCGGGGAGCACGCTCACAACACGAGCAGAGTGCCGGGTGGCTAAAGCACAGCAAGTTGGCACAGTAGGGGCACAGGTGGAGCATCGGCCAGTCATCTCGGTCATCTCAGTCAGTCGACCGTGGCACCTGCTGGGTCTGCCCCATGACCTCCTGCCAGCGGGCGTTCGACACTTCACATGACCTCAAGGTGCACATGGGCTGGCACAAGCGTCGTGGTGACGTCACGCCACTTAGTGCGAATGGCGGTTGTTGTTGTTGTAGTTAGTTAGTGAGTAGTTAGTGAGTAGTTACCTCTCATTGATAATTGTTTTTTTCCTTCTATCTGGCAACAAACTGACACCTTTTTTACAAGGAGTCATGTTGCATAGACCACAATACCTGCAGCATAATGCAAACAAAAAACAAACTCTGATAATGTGCACTGTCCTTGAAGTTGATTGGTCCACACCCGAGACAGCTTTCCTTAGAGCCTAGTCTCACATGGGTTGGACCAGATGACGCCAAAAGGCGACAACTCAAAGACAATGCACCATCAGAGTATGAGAGCTCGGGTAAGCATTTACACCATTGGAACCTCATTTGCCAGTAAACATATAATTGGTTTTTTACCCTTTTATCTGGCAAGAAAGCTGTCACCAATTTGTGCACAAAGAGTTATGTTTTTTTTCATTATGACTGCAGGTATTGTGGTCTATGCAAACATGACTCCTTGTAAAAAAAGGTGTCAGTTTTGTCGCCAGATAGAAGGGTAAAAAAACAATTATCAGATTTTTTACTGGCAAATGAGGTTCCAATGGTGTTACCTCTCAAGCGTCGTGGTGACGTCACTGCCACTTAGTGGCGAATGGCGGTTGTTGTTGTTGTAGTTAGTTAGTTAGTCAGCGAGTAGTTAGTGAGCAAGTTACCTCTCATTGTCGGGGCGTATGTACGTGCGTGGGCCCAGCTCCAGCCGCGTGATGTTGGAGCTGAGATCAAGCACGTGAGTGTAGTGATGGGGAGGGATCCGCACAATTGCCTCCTCCGCCATGCCTGATGATGATGATGCTGCTGCCGCCGCTGACTAAGACGACGATTCCTGATGACGACAACAACAACAGAAAATAAAGGTCACCCGTGTAGCCTCTAGCGATGGTATANGGGCAAGTGCTGTTAGCACAGAGACCCACAGACTCATTCACACAGCACCCATAGACTCATCACAGAGACCACAGACTCACTCATAGAGACCCACAGACTCCACACAGAGACCAACAGACTCACCACACAGAGACCACAGACTCACCACACAGAGACGCACAGACTCACCACACAGAGACCAACAGAATCACCACACTGAGACCCACAGACTAACTTACACAGAGACCCACAGACTTACTCACACAGAGAGCCACAGACTCACCACATAGAGACCCACAGACTCACCACACAGAGACGCACAGACTCACCACACAGAGACCAACAGACTCACCACACTGAGACCCACAGACTTACTTACACAGAGACCCACAGACTTACACAGAGACCCATAGACTCACACAGAGACCCACATAATTACTCACACAGAGACGCACAGATTCACCACACAGACACCACAAACTCACCACACCGAGGCCCATAGCAACACAAACATATCACGCAGAGACCCATAGCAACACAAACTCACGACACAGAGACCCATAGCAACACAGACTCACCGCACCGAGACCCACAGACTCACCACACACTCACCACGCAGACTCACCACACAGAGACACACAGACTCACCACACAGACTCACCACCACACAGACTCACCACACAGAGACCCACAGACTCACCACACAAACTCACCACACAGAGACACACAGACTCACCACACAGACACACACACAGACTCACNACACAGAGACACACAGACTCACCACAGACTCACCACACAGACTCACCACACAGACTCACCACACAGAGACACACCACACAGAGACTCACCACACAGACTCACCACACAGAGACACACAGACTCACCACCACTCACACACAGACTCACTCACNACACAACTCACAGAGACTCACCACACAGACTCACCACCCACACNCACAGACTCACACACACTCACACACACTNACCACNACACCACACAGACTCACCACTCTCACACACACACAGACTCACACACAGACTCACACCACACACACAGACTCACACACACAGAGAGACACACAGAGACACACAGACTCACCACACCTGTGCTCACAGAGCTGCGCCTTATAAACTGGCTGAACCGGTTGTGTAAAGACAAAGCTGCCCGTGTAGCCTCTGACAATGGTGTAGGGGAAAGTGCTGTCAGCGTAGAGCAAAAGACAAAGCTGCCCGTGTAGCCTCTCACAGTGGTGTAGGGGCAAGTGCTGTTAACTATACACTACACTATACACTACACTATAAACTACACTATACACTACACTATACACTACTACACTACTATACACTACACTATACATTACACTATACACTACACTATACACTACACTATGCTACTGACAGCACTTGCCTCTACAGCACTGCTAGAGGCTACCTGGGGGAGCCTTGTCTTTGTGTCTAATGGCGCTGCTGCTACTGATAGCACTTGCCCTACAGCACTGCTAGAGGCTACCTGGGGAGCTTTGTCTTTGTGTATATAGGCGCTGCTACTGCTACTGACAGCACTTGCCCCTACAGCACTGCTGGAGGCTACCTAGGGAGCTTTGTCTTTGTGTCTATAGGCGCTGCTGCTACTGACAGCACTTGCCCCTGGCTAGAGGCTACCTGGGGGAGCTTTGTCTATAGGCGCTGCTGCTACTGACAGCACTTGCCCACATCCTACTAGAGGCTACCTGGGGAGCTTTGTCTTTGTGTCTATACAGTGGGAAAGTGGGCGGAAAGTCCCTATACCCTCCAGAGCTACGCGGTCCATAACAGTTGCATAGCTACAGGGTATAGGCATTTCCCGTCCACCCTCATTGTTTTATTGACAGGCGTCACCACCATCCTGGGCGGGAAGTCCCTATACCCTTTCAACCGCAGTCCCAATGTGTTATTACTAGAATAGGGGTATAGAGACTTCCCGCCCACCTCATCAGTTGTTTGTATTGATTGACAGGCGAGCAGCAGGTGCGTCACCACCATTGGAGCCAGTTCAAACCGGAATAGATGGGCGGGAAGTCCCTATACCCTTTCAACCGTAGTCCATTGTGTTATTACTACATTGGGGGTATAGGGACTTCTCGTCCACCTGGGCGGGAAGTCCCTATACCCTTTCGACCATAGTCCCAATGTTATAACCAGAATACGGGTATAGGGACTTCTCGTCCACCTGGGCGGGAAGTCCCTATACCCTTCAACCGTAGCCCAATGTTATTACTAATAGGGGTATGGGACTTCCGCCCACCCCAATCATTTGTTGTTATTGATTGACAGGCGAGCAGCAGGTGCGTCACCACCATTGGAGCCAGTTCAAACCGGAATAGGTGGGCGGGAAGTCCATATACCTTTCAACCATAGTCCCATTGTGTTATTACTACATTGGGGTATAGGGACTTCTCGTCCACTTGGGCGGGAAGTCCCTATACCCTTTCGACCATAGTCCCAATGCGTTATAACCAGAATACGGGTATATGGACTTCTCGTCCACGTGGGCGGGAAGTCCCTATACCCTTTCAACCGTAGTCCCAATATGTTATTACTATATTGGGGTATCGGGACTTCTCGTCCACGTGGGCGAGAAGTCCCTATACCCTTTGAACCGCAGTTCCAAAGTGTTCTTACTAGATTTAAAGCTTTCGTGACTGCAGGGATTCATCTTCTTGGTTCTTTTGGTAAAGTCACGTAGAATGGAAATAATAAATAATAAAATNAAACATAAAATCATTCTCACGACGTTGTGGCCGAAACGTCGTGAGAATTATTTTATTATGTTTTATTTTATTATTTTATTATTTCCATTCTACGTGACTTTACCGAAAGAACCAAGAAGATGTTCTTACTAGATTGGGGGTATAGGGACTTCTCGTCCACAAGGTAGTTAACGTCTCACCACGGTGAGATCCCGACTGTTAAGGCGGGTCACCAAAAAAGGGCGTCGCGGGTGGTGGAACAATGTAGAAGGGGAAGTGTCCCTTTAAGACGACTCTCCCTTTCCATTAACAAATGGGCACGTGTCCCTTTAAGACGACTATCTCTTGACTAATGGGCACGTGTCCCTTTAATACGACTATGTATCTCTTAACAAATGGGCACGTGTCCCTTTAAGACAACTATGTATCTCTTAACAAATGGCATGTGCCCTTTAAGATGACTCTAACTCTCTTAAACACTGCACACGGATCCTTATCACCAGGTTATAGACGTACAAAGTACACACAAACCCACCCATTCACTCACTCATTCACCCATTCACTCACCCACCCACCATTCACTCACTCATCCATCCACTCACTCACTCACCCATTCACCCACCCATTCACTCACTCACCACCACCCATTCACTCACTCACTCACCCACCCACTCACTCACTCACCACCACTCACTCACCACTCACTCACTCACTCACCCACCCATTCACTCCTCACCCACCCATTCACTCACTCACTCACCCATTCACCCACCCACCCACCCATTCACTCATTCATCCATCCACTCACTCACCCACCCATTCACCCACCCATTCACCCACTCACCCCACCCATTCACTCACTCACTCACTCACCCACTCACTCACCCACCCATTCACTCACTCACTCACCCATTCACTCACCAACCCACCCACTCATTCATTCACCAACCCACCCACACATTCACTCACCACACACTCACCACACACTCACCATTAATTCACTCACCACACACAAGAGAAAGCTCCCCAGGTAGCCTCTAACAGTGCGTGTGTGGGTGGGTGTGTGTATGTGGGTGTGATTGTGTGTGGATGTGTGTGGCTGGTATGTGTGTAGATGTGTGTGTGTGGTTGTGTAGTGTATGTGGGTGTGGCTGTGTGTGTGATTGTGTGTGGATGTGGTGTGTGGATGTGTGGTTGTGTGTGGATGTGGGTGTGACTGTGTGTGTGTGGCTGTGTGTGTGGCTGTGACTCTGTGTGTGTGTTGTGTATGTGTCTGTGTGTGCGGCTGTGTGTGCAGCTCTGTGTGTGTGTATATGGTTTGTGTGTGTAGTTGTGTGTGTAGCTGTGTGTGCAGCTGTGTGTGTGGCCGTGTGTGTGCAGCTGTGTGTGTGGCTGTGTGTGTGGCTGTGTGTGTGTCTGTGTGTGTGTCTGTGTGTGCAGCTCTGTGTGTTGGTGCAGCTCTGTGTGTGTGTGCAGCTCTGTGTGTGGGCTGTGTGTGTAGCTGTGTGTGTGCAGCTGTGTGTGCGTGTCGCTGAGCGCGTGATGGGGTTTACTCACGACACGGAGACCCGGAGACACACGGAGTGCAGAGAGAACACCACGTGGCACAGACAGACACACACGTGTAGCACAGACAGACACACACGTGTGGCACAGGCAGACACACACGTGACACACAGAGAGAGACACACACACGGAGCGCACACACAGAGGGACGCACACAGAGAGAGAGTACAGAGACCCGAACTGAACGATTCTCTGGGGCTCAAAGGGCGTTGGTTGGGGATTCACGGTGCACGATTGGTTAGGCTCACAGAGCCAGACTGAGGCTCCCTCCATAGGGTTCAGTGTTGAATTACTGAGGCTCACAGAGCCAGACTGAGGCTCCCTCCATAGGGTTCAGTGTTGAATTACTGAGGCTTACAGAGCCAGACTGAGGCTCACTCCATAGGGTCAGTGTTAATCACGGAGGCTCACAGAGCCACACTGAGGCTCACTCCCATAGGGTTCAGTGTTAATCACGGGGCTCACAGAGCCAGACTGAGGCTCCTCCCATGGTGTTAATCACTGAGGCTCACAGAGCCAGACTGAGGCTCCTCCCATAGGGTTCAGTGTTAATCACTNAGGCTCACAGAGCCAGACTGGACTCACTCCCATAGGGTTCAGTGTTAATCACGGAGGCTCACAGAGCCAGACTGAGGCTCACTCCATAGGGTTCAGTGTTAATTACTGAGGCTCACAGAGGCTCACAGATCCAGACTGAGGCTCACTCCCATAGAGTTCAGTGTTAATCACTTAGGCTCACAGAGCCAGACTAAGCTCACTCACTCACTCACCCACCCCATTCACTACCCCCACTCACTCACCCACTCACTCACCCCTACAGCACTGTTAGAGGCTACCTGGGGTTCTTTGTCTTTGTGTCTATAGGCGCTGCTGCTGCTACTAACAGCACTTGCCCTACAGCACTGCGAGGCTACCTGGGAGATATTTGTCGATGTGTCTATGGGCACTGCTATTCGCTACAACTGACAGCACTTTCCCTACAGCACCGTCGGAGGCTACCCGGGGAGCTTTGTCTTTGTGTGTGGTGAGTGAATGAGTGAATGGGTGATGAGTGAGTGGGTGGGTGAGTGAATGGGTGGATGAGTGAGTGTGTGAGTTGAGTGAATGGGTGGATGGGTGAGTGAATGGGTGGATGAGTGAGTGAATGGGTGAGTGAATGGGTGGGTGAGTGAATGGTGGATGAGTGAGTGGGTGAGTTGAGTGAATGGGTGGATGAGTGGGTGAGTGAGTGAGTGAATGGGTGGGTGAATGGGTGAGTGAGCGTGTGGGTGAACGGATGGGTGAGTGTATCTGTGTGTGTGACACTTTGGGAAGACAAAGGCGGACGGGCGTGTGAGTGTTGCTGGCCACCCACCCCTCTGTGTGTGGCCACAGTGGCGGCCTTCATAGCTGCTGCTGCTGACAGCACTTGCCCCTGCCTGCTAGAGGCTACCTGGGGGAACTTTATCTTTGCCTGGAAATGTGCATAAACCGACGTCAGTGGAGCAAGCACGAGACGACTCCGCTGTTATGGAGAGGTTTTTATTAACACAGCAGGTGGGTGGGTGAGTGGGTGAGTGAGTGAGTGGGTGAGTGGGTGGGTGAGTGGTGAGTGAGCGGGGAGTGGGTGAGTGGGTGAGTGAGTGAGTGAGTGGGTGAGTGGGTGGGTGAGTGGGTGAGTGAGCGGGGAGTGGGTGAGTGGGTGGTGGGTGAGAGTGAGTGGTGATGAGGGGTGAGTGAGTGGTGAGTGGTGGGTGAGTGGGTGGGTGAGTGGGTGGGTGGGTGGCTGAGTGGGTGGGTGGGTGGGAGAGTGGTGTGTGGGTGAGTGAATGAGTGAGTGGGTGGGTGAGTGAGTGAGTGGGTGAGTGGGTGAGTGAGTGGGTGGGTGAATGAGTTTGGGTGGGTGAGTGGGTGAGTGTGAGTGAATGAGTGAGTGGGTGGGTGGGTGGGTGAGTGGGTGGGTGAGTGAGTGGGTGGGTGAGTGAGTGAGTGAGTGAGTGGGTGGGTGAGTGAGTGAGTGGGTGGGTGGGTGAGTGAGTGAGGAGTGGGTGGTGGGTGGGTGTGTGGGTGAGTGGTGAGTGGTGTGAGTGAGAGTGAGTGAGTGGTGGGAGTGAGTGAGTGCTGAGTGAGTGAGTGANTGGTGGTGGTGGGTGGGTGAGTGGGTGAGTGGGTGAGTGGGTGGGTGAGTGAGTGAGTGGGTGGGTGGGTGAGTGGGTGAGTGGGTGGTGGTGAGTGAGTGGGGGGGTGGGTGAGTGGTGAGTGGTGAGTGGGGTGGGTGAGTGGTGGTGATGAGTGGGGGAGTGGGTGAGTGAGTGGGTGAGTGGGTGGGGTGGGTGAGTGGGTGAGTGAGTGGGGGAGTGGGTGGGTGGGTGGGTGAGTGGGTGAGTGAGTGGGTAGGTGGGAGAGTGAGTGGGTGAGTGGTGGGTGGGTGAGTGGGTGGGTGGGTGGATGAGTGGATGGGTGAGTGGGTGGAGGAGTGAGTGGGTGGGTGGGTGAGTGAGTGGGTGAGTGGGTGGGTGGTGTGTGGGTGAGTGTGTGGGTGAGTGGGTGAGTGGTGAGTGGGTAGGTGGGTGGGTGAGTGGGGAGTGGGTGGGTGGGTGAGTGGTGGTGGGTGGATGAGTGGGTGGGTGAGTGGGTGGAGGAGTGGTGGGTGGGTGGGTGGGGTGGGTGGGTGAGTGAGTGGGTGGGTGGGTGGGTGAGTGAGTGAGTGAGTGGGTGAGTGGTGAGTGGGTGGGTGGGTNAGTGAGTNGGTGAGTGGGTGGGTGAGTGAGTGGGTGGTGGTGGGTGGGTGGGTGAGTGGGTGGGTGGATGGGTGAGTGAGTGGGGGCGTGTGTGAGTGAGTGGGTGAGTGGGTGGGGAGTGGGTGAGTGGGTGGGGGGGGAGTGAGTGGGTGGGTGGTGAGTGGGTGGTGGTGAGTGAGTGGGTGGTGAGTGGGTGGGTGGGTGAGTGAGTGGGTGGGTGGGTGAGTGGNTGANTGGGTGGGTGGTGAGTGNGTGGTGTGGGTGANTGGTGAGTGGGGTGGGTGGGTGGTGGGTGAGTGANTGGTGAGTGAGTGAGTGGGTGAGTGGTGGGGAGTGAGTGAGTGGGGGAGTGAGTGAGTGGGTGAGTGAGTGGTGGGTGGTGAGTGGGTGGGTGGGTGAGTGGGTGGGTGGGTGGGTGAGTGAGTGGGGANTGTGTGAGTGAGTGGGTGAGTGGGTGAGTGGGGGGTGGGTGGATGGGTGAGTGGGTGGGTGAGTGGGTGGGTGGGTGGAGGAGTGGGTGGGTGGAGGAGTGGGTGGGTGAAGGAGTGGGTGGGTGAGTGGTGAGTGTCTGTGTGTGTGTCTGTGTGAATGAGTGTCTGTGTGAGTGTCTGTGTGTGTGAGTGTCTGTGTGTGTGTATGAGTGTGTGTATGTATGTGTGTGTGTCTGTGTGAGTGTGTGTGTGTCTGTGTGAGTGAGTGTGTATGTGTGTATGTGTGGTGTGTGTGAGTGAGTGTATGGTATGTATGATTGTGTGAGTGAGTGTATGTATGTGTGTGTCTGTGTGTGTGAGTGTGTGTCTGTGTGAGTGAATGTGTAGTGTCTGTGTGAGTGTGTGTATGTATGTATGTGTGTCTGTGTGAGTGTGTGTATGTGTGTGTATGTGAGTGAGTGTGTGTGTGTCTGTGTGAGTGAGTGTATGTGTGTGTATGTGTGTGGGCTTATAGCGGCCTCTAGTGGCGGCTGTGGGTCACGTGACGCTGTTGGTGACTTAAAGGGAAAAGCTGACGACTACAGATTGGTGATGGTGGTGATGGTGGTGATGGTGATGATGGTGGTGGTGATGGTGGTGATGATGGTGGTGATGGTGGTGATGATGATGGTGATTGTGGTGTTGNTGGTGTGGTGGTGATGGTGATGATGGTGGTGTTGGTGATGATGGTGGTGATGGTGTTGATGGTGGTGGTGTTGATGGTGGTGGTGATGGTGATGATGTTGGTGATGGTGGTGTTGGTGATGATGTTGGANGGTGGTGTTGGTGATGATGGTGATGGTGATGATGGTGGTGATGGTGGTGGAATGGTGGTGATGGGGATGATGGTGGNGATGATGGTGGTGATGGTGATGATGGTGATGATGGTGGTGGTGATGATGGTGGGGTGTTGATGGTGGTGGTGATGGTGATGATGGTGGTGTGGTGATGGTGGTGGTGTTGTGATGATGGTGGTGTTGGTGATGTGTGGTGTTGGTGATGGTGATGATGGTGGTGATGGCGATGGTGATGATGGTGGTGATGGNGATGATGGTGGTGGTGATGATGGTGGTGANGGTGATGATGGTGGTGGTGATGATGGTGGNGTGATGATGGTGGGTGATGATGATGGTGGTGATGTGATGATGTGGTGGTGGTGTTGATGGTGGTGGTGATGGTGATGACTGGTGGTGATGGTGGTGATGGTGATGATGGTGGTGTTGGTGATGGTGATGATGGTAGTGGTGATGATGGTGGTGTTGATGATGGTGGTGATGATGGGGTGGTGATGGTGATGATGGTGGNGTTGGTGATGGTGGTGGTGATGATGGTGGTGGTGATGGGGTGATGATGGTGGTGATGATGGTGGTGGTGATGATCGTGGTGGTGATGATGGTGGTGGTGATGATAGTGGTAGTGATGATGGTGATGGTGGTGATGATGGTGCTGATGNTTGTGCTGATGGTGGTGGTGATGGTGATGATGGTGGTGGTGATGGTAGTGGTGATGATGGTGGTGATGGTGGTGATGATGGTGGTGATGGTAGTGGTGATGTTAGTGATGATGGTGGTGGTGATGGTGATGATGATGGTGGTGGTGATGATGGTGATAGTGGTGATGGTGGTGATGGATGTGGTGATGGTGGTGATGATGGTGGTGATGATGGTGGTGATGATGGTGGTGATGGTGGTGATGATGGTGGTGATGGTGGTGATAATGGTGGTGATGATGGTGGTGATGATGGTGGTCATGGTGATGATGGTGGTGATGATAGTGGTGATGGTTGTGCTATTTTTGTGTTGATGGTGGTGATGGTGTTGATGGTGTTGATGATGGTGGTGATGGTGATAATGATGGTGGTGGTGTTGTTGTGGTGATGGTGATCATGCTGCTGCTGATGATGATGATACTGCTGCGGATGATGATACTGCTGCTGATGATGATGNTACTGCTGATACTGCTGCTGATGATGCTGCTGATGATGATGCTGATGATACTGCTGCTGATGATTGATACTGCTGATGATGCTGCTGCTGATGATGATACTGCTGCTGATGATACTGCTGCTGATGATGATATTGCTGCTGATGATGCTGCTGCTGCTGATAATGATGCTGCTGATGCTTTTCTTCATTTTGACAACATCTTCACAAATTCTGCAACACACAGACACACACACAGACACACACAATGACACAGACACACACACAGACACACACACAGACAGAGACACACAGACACACAGAGACACACACACAGAGACACACACACACAGACACACCCATAAACACAAAGACAAACATCCCCAGGTAGCCTCTAGCAGTGCTGTTGGGGCAAGTGCTGTCAGTAGCATCAGCGCCTATAGACACAAAGACAAAGCTCCCTCAGGTATTCTAGATTTGAAGCACAGACATAATTTCAACCGTGATGATGGTTACAAACTGAGTAATCATTGAAAAGATGTGATTAACCATGCAAAAAAGATTTAACTACAGTTATTTGGACCATCTTATTTGACAGAAAACTATTACAGGTTACTGATAGACAGCCAGTTTTGTTTTACCATGTTTAGCTTTCTACCAGGTTAAGCTTTCTTTTTTTTTCACACTTTTGTTATGCAGGCCAGGCGTAGTCACAAACCGAACCTCTCCATAATAAAGGCTCAGTCAAATTTCGATTTAAAGCTTTCGTGACTGCAGGGATTCATCTTCTTGGTTCTTTCGTTGTGGCCGAAACGTCGTGAGAATTATTTTATTATGTTTTATTATTTTATTACTTCCCTTCTACGTGACTTTACCGAAAGAACCAAGAAGAAGAAAAGGCTCAGTCTTTTGTTATGCAGTCTATTCATAGTCTCAAGCGCACCTTTAATCATTGGAAAGATGTGATTAACCATGCAAAAAAGATTTAACTACACTTGTTTGGACCATCTTATTTGACAGAAAACGATTGCAGGTTACTGATGGACAGCCAGTCGTTTCACCAGGTTAAGCTTTCTTTTTTCACACTTTTATTATGTAGGCTAGGCGTAGTCACAAACCGGACCTCTCCATAATAAAGCTCAGTCTTTTGTTATGCAGTATATTCATAGTCTCAAACCGCACCTTACCATAATAATAAAAAGTGTGCCGTTCCTGGCCCTTCCCCCCTCAACCATTATATATACGGAGTGGTACCTCTTGTAATCTCTCATTTACTTGATACAGCTGTCGGGCTGTGACGGTTCCACCTGAAGACGGAAGCTTGTGTTGCCTCCGAAACGTCGTGATTTTTATTTTATTTTACTTTTATTAAATTTGATTTTTTATCTACGTGACTTTACCGAAAAAACCTAAGAATATGACTCCCCCAGGTAGCCTCTAGCAGTGCTGTAGGGGCAAGTGCTGTCAGTGTGAGCAGCAGCAGCGCCTATAGAGACAAAGCTCCCCCAGGTAGCCTCTAGCTGATGCAGGGGAAAGTGCTGTTAGTAGCAGCAGCAGCGCCTATAGACACAAAGATCCCCAGGTAGCCTCTAGCTGCTGTAGGGGCAAGTGCTGTCAGCAGCGCCTATAGACACAAAGACAAAGCTCCCCCAGGTAGCCTCTAGCAGGCTGTAGGCAAGTGCTGTCAGTAGCAGCAGCGTCTATGAAGGCTGCTGCCGCTGTGGCCACACACAGAGGGGGTGGGTGGCCAGCCCCACTCACACTCGCCCGGCCGCCTTTGTCTTCCATGCACCCCCCATNCCCCAACAGGGTCCCACTCACTATCTCTACCCACTCTTTACCACACACACTCTCTACCCCATGGACCCCCTTGATCCCCCTTGACCCCCACGATCTCCCACGATCTCCCCTTGACCCCCGTGACCCCCGTGCTCCTCCATTGAACCCCATTGATCCCCTTGATCTCCCCCGTGACCCCCCATGATCTCCCCATGATCCCCCGTGACCCTCCTTGACCCCCTGTGACCCCCGTGCTCCCCATTGAACCCCCATTGATCCCTTGATCTCCCCGTGACCCCCCCATGATCTCCCCATGATCCCCCGTGACCCTCCTTGACCCCCTGTGACCCCCGTGCTCCCCATTGAACCCCATTGATCCCCTTGATCTCCCCACGATCTCCCCGTGACCCCCTTTGATCCCCCATTGAACCCCTATTGAACCCCTTGATCTCCCCACGATCTCCCCGTGACCCCCCGTGACCCCCCGTGACCCCACCTGAGAAGTCGACCCTCCCGTCGCCGTTGAGATCGAGGTCCCCACGATCTCGGCCACCTCGGCCACCAGGAGGCGCTCCCCAGCAGCGCGCGCAGCGACTCGCGCAGCTCAACCTCGCTGATGGCGCCGTCGCCGTTGCTGTCGAACTGGGGGGCGGGCGGGGGGGGGAGTGGGGGGTTGGGGGAGGGGGATGGGGGACGGGATAGGGAGGGGGAGTGGGGGGGATGGGAGTGGGGGGATGGGGGAGGGGGGGGAGGAGTGAGGGGAGTGGGGGTGAGGGAGGGGGGGAATGGGGAGGGGGGAGTGGGGGAGGGGAGATGGGGGANGGGGGAGTGGGGGAGGGGGAGTGGGGGAGGGGAGATGGGGGAGGGGGAGTGGGGGAATNGGGGAGGGAGGTTGGGGAGTGGGGGGAGGGGGGAGGGAGATGGGGGATGGGGAGGGGGGATGGGGGAGGGGGGAGGGGAGGGGGGGATNGGGGAGGGGGATGGGGANGGGGTGANGGGAGGGGGGAGAAGAGGAGAGTTGGGTGAGGAGTGGGGGAGGGGGCGAGGAATGAGGGGAGGGGGATGGGGGAGGGGAAGGGGGAGAAGAGAGTTGGGTGAGAGAGTGAGGGAGGGGGTGAGGGAGGGAGGGAAGGAGGGGGATGGGGGTGAGGGGAGGGGAGAGGGGTAGAGGGGAGAGGGGGGAGAAGAGAGAGTTGGGTGAGGGAGTGGGGGTGGGGGTGAGGGAGGAGGGGTGAGGGGAGGGAGGGGGGAGGGAAGGAGGGGGAGAGAAGAGAGAGAGAGTTGTGGGAGGGGTGAGAGGAGGGAGGGGGGAGGGGGAGGGGATGGGAGGGGGATGGGGGGACGGAAAATGGGAGGGGATGATGTTGATGACATTTATGATGATGTTGATGATGATGACGATGTTGATGATGATGATGTTGATGAGGATGTTGATGATGTTGATGATGACGTTGATGTTGATGATGATGATAACGACGGTGATGATCTTCTTGGTTCTTATCGACAGACATGTTCTTCACCTGAGGACGGCTGCTTGCGTTGTGGTCGAAACGTCGTGAGAATTATTTTATTACGTTTTATTTTTATTATTTTATTACTTCCCTACTACGTGACTTTACCGAAAGAACCAAGAAGATGAATCCCTGCAGTCACGAAAGCTTTAAATCGAGACGATGATGATGTTGATGTTGACGATGTTGATGATGATGTTGATGACGTTGATGATGATGATGTTGATGACGTTGATGATGATGATGTTGATGACGTTGATGATGGTGATGATGATGATGACGATGATGATGTTGATGATTATGTTGATGATTATGTTGATGATGACGTTGATGTTGTTGATGAGGACGGCTGCTTGCGTTGTGGCCGAAACGTCGTGAGAATTATTTTATTATGTTTTATTTTTATTATTTTATTACTTCCCTTCTACGTGACTTTACCGAAAGAAGCAAGAAAGTTGATGCTGATGTTGATGATGACGTCGATGATGATGACATTGATGTTGATGATGTTGATGATGACGTTGATGATGACGTTGATGTTGACGATGTTGATGATGTTGATGATGATGTTGATGACGATGGTGATGTTGATGATGACGTTGATGATGATGTTGACGATGTTGATGACGTCACCTCTTTGAAGGCCTCGCGCATCTCCTTGAGTCCTATCATGGCCGCCGTCTCCTCCAGGAGCTTGGGGCCCATCAGCTCCACAAACTCCTCCAGGTTCACCTTGCCTCCAACTCACATCGTCAACACCACCATGTCATCATCATCATCACCTCACCATCATCACCATCACCTTGCCTCCAACTCACATCGTCATCACCACCATCACCTCGTCATCATCATCACCACCACCATCATCATCTCACCATCATCACCATCACCTCGTCATCACCATCATCATCACCTCGTCATCACCATCATCACCTTGCCTCCAACTCACATCGTCACCACCATCATCTCACCATCATCATCACCTCACCATCAGCTCCACAAACTCCTCCATTCACCTTGCCTCCAACTCACATCGTCACCACCAACACCATCACCTCGTCATCATCACCATCACCTCGTCATCATCATCACACCTCGTCATCATCACCATCACCACTCACATCGTCATCATCACCACCATCATCATCATCGTCACCATCACCACCACCATCACATCGTCATCATCACCACCATCATCACATCGTCACCATCACCACCACCATCATCTTCATCATCATCACCATCATCATCACCATCACCTTGCCCCAACTCACATCGTCACCACCACCACCACCATCATCGTTCATCATCATCACCATCATCNACAAATCTCCATCACCTTGCCCCAACTCACATCGTCACCACCATCACCATCATCTCACCATCATCACCATCACCTCACCTCCAGGTTCACCTTGCCTCCAACTCACATCGTCACCACCATCATCACCATCATCTCACCATCATCACCATCACCACCAACATCACCTTGCCTCCAACCCACATCGTCATCACCTTGTCATCATCACCTCGTCATCACCATCATCATCACCACCATCACCTTGCCTCCAACTCACATCGTCACCACCACCACCATCACTTCGTCATCATCACCACCATCATCATCACCATCACCTCGGTGACACAGTGAGTGACACAGTGAGTGAGTGAACACAGTGAGTGACACTGAGTGACACAGTGACAGTGAGTGACACAGTGAGTGAGTGACACGCACAGTTCATGTGAGTGACTGGTATAGTCTGTGAGCTCCACTGTGGGTGAGCCCATGGCTCTCATTCAGTGAGTGACACAGTGAGTGAGTGACACAGTGAGTGACACAGTGAGTGAGTGAGTGACACAGTGAGTGACACAGTGAGTGAGTGACACGCACAGTTCATGTTGAGTGACTGGTATAGTCTGTGACTCCACTGTGGTGACATGGCTCTCACAGTGAGTGACACAGCGAGTGAGTGACACAGTGAGTGACACAGTGAGTGACACAGCGAGTAGCGAGTGACACAGTGAGTGAGTGAGTGAGTCAGTGAGTGACACAGTGAGTNAGTGAGTACAGTGAGTGACTGAGTGACACAGTGAGTGAGTNNCAGTGAGTGACTGAGTGAGTGAGTGACAGTGAGTGACACAGTGAGTGACACGCACAGTCANGATTGAGTGACTGGTATACTGTGACTCCACCGTGGGTGACCCATGGCTCTCACAGTGAGTGACACAGCGAGTGAGTGACACAGTGAGTGACACAGTGAGTGACACAGTGAGTGACACAGTGACACAGTCAGTGAGTGACTGGTTAGNTCTGTGACCCACTGTGGAGTGGCTCTCANCAGTGAGTGACACAGCGAGTGAGTGACACAGTGAGTGACACANCGAGTGACACAGCGAGTGACAGCGNGTGAGCGAGTGAGTGAGTGACACAGTGACAGTGAGTGACACAGTGAGTGACACAGTGAGTGACACAGTGAGTGACACAGTGAGTGACACAGTGAGTGACACAGTGAGTGACACAGTGAGTGACACGCACAGCATGTTGAGTGCTGGTATAGTCTGTGAGCTCCACCGTGGGTGAGTGGCTCTCACAGTGAGTGACACAGCGAGTGACACAGTGAGTGACACAGTGACAGCGAGTGACAGTGAGTGAGTGACAACAGTGAGTGACAGTGAGTGACACAGTGAGTGACACAGTGAGTGACACAGCGTAGTGACACAGTGAGTGAGTAGACACAGTGAGTGACAGTGAGTGNCACACTGAGTGAGTGAGTGACACAGTGAGTGACACAGCGAGTGAGTGACACGCACAGTTCATGTTGAGTGCTGGTATAGTTCTGTGAGCTCCAGTTCCGTGGGCATGAGCCCATGGCTCTCATCAGTGAGTGACACAGTGAGCGAGTGAGTGACACAGTGAGTGACACAGTGAGTGAGTGACACAGTGAGTGAGTGAGTGAGTGACACAGCGAGTGAGTGACACTCACAGTTCATGTTGANGTGCTGGTATAGTCTGTGACCCAGTTTGTGGGCATGTAGCCCATGACTCTCACAGTGAGTGACACAGTGAGTGACACAGCGAGTGAGTGACACAGTGAGTGACACAGTGAGCGAGTGACAGTGAGTGACACTGAGTGAGTGAGTGACACAGTGCTGGTATAGACAGTGAGTGACACAGTGAGTGACACAGTGAGTGAGTGACACAGTGAGTGACACAGCGAGTGAGTGGCACAGTGAGTGAGTGACACAGCGAGTGAGTGACACGCACAGTTCATGTTGAGTGCTGGTATAGTTCTGTGAGCTCCAGTTCCGTGGGCATGTAGCCCATGACTCTCACAGTGAGTGACACAGCGAGTGAGTGACACAGCGAGTGACACAGTGAGTGACACAGCGAGTGAGTGAGTGAGTGACACAGCGAGTGAGTGACACAGCGAGTGAGTGACAGTGAGTGACACAGTGACAGTGAGTGACACAGTGAGTGACACAGTGACACTCACAGTTCATGTTGATGTGCTGGTATAGTTCTGTGAGCTCGAGTTCCGTGGGCATGTAGCCCATGGCTCTCATCAGGGCGCCCAATTCGGCGTTGCGGATGAAACCGTCACAGTCGCGGTCGTACTCCTTGAAGGCCGCACGCAGCTCTAGGGGGCNGGGGGAGGGGGGGGAGATGGGGAGGGGGGGGAGAGGGGAGGGAGGGAGATGGGGGGGCANGGGAGAAACCGTCACAGTCGCGGGGAGGGGGGAGTGATGGGGGCGGGGGGAGGGGAGGGGGGAGGGGGAGGGAGGGGGGAGAGGGGGAGGGGGAGTGATGGGGGGCGAGGGAGTGATGGGGGCCGGGGAGGGAGGGGAGGGGAAGAGGGAAGGGAGAGGGGGAGGGAGAGAGGAGGGGGGAGAGGGGAGTGATGGGGGCGGGGGGAGGGAGGGGAGGGGGAGAGGGGGANGGAGGGAGGGGAGGGGAGAGGAGGAGGGGGGGAGAGGGGGAGAGGGAGAGGGGGAATGATGGGGGAGGGGGAGAGGGGGGAGGGGAGATGGCAGTTATCAAATACCGTCTCAGCCACAATCACCACCACTCATCACTCACCACCATTCACCACTCAACCACCACCGCTCACCACCACACACAACCCCCACACTCACACCACTCACCACCCCACCACTCACTACCACTCACCACCACTCACCACCCCCACACTCACCACCACTCACCACCACACACAACCCCCACACTCACCACCACTCACCACCCCCACCACTCACCACCCCACACTCACCACCACACTCACCCACCACTCACCCACAACTCACTACCACTCACCCACCACTCACCACCACTCACCACCCCACACTCACCACCTCACCACCTCACACTCACCACCACTCACCATCACTCACCACCCCCCACCACTCACCACCCCCCACTCACCACCACTCAGGACCCCACACTCACCACCACTCACCACCCCCTACTCACCACCACTCACCACCCCACACTCACCACCACTCACCACCCCACATCACACTCACCACCATCACACTCACCATCACCACCACTCACCGTCCATTTCTCCTTGTTCCAGCTCTCTGTCCTGAAACAAAAACACAAAGAAGATCCTGTATCAACAGACTGTCAAGTGCTGTTAGCGAGCACCTATAAAGGCCGGCACGGCACACGAGGGGTNGGTGGCCAGCACCACGCCCGGCCGCCTTTGGCGATGTTTACACCGCACCAGGTACTAATTTGAGGCTGAGTCGACCTAGGGAGGCCAGGACCGGTTCGGATAATCGTCGTGTTGGCCGTGAGCGGGAATCGAACTCGGGTCACCGGGTTCGTAGCGCGCTAACCGCTACACCACCGCTCCCCACGCACCACAGNCCACACACAGACACACACACAGACACACACACACAGACACACACAGCACAGACACAACACNCACACACACACACACACAGACACACACACACACACACAGACACACACAGACACACACACAGACACACACNGACACACACAGACACACACAGACACACACACAGACACACATAAACACACACACACACAGACACACAGACACTCACTCTTTCTCAAACTCACTCTTACTGCAGAACAGGGGAAATTCACTCACCCACACGGCCATCGTGAACCCCACTGACCCACCCACCCACTCACCCACTCATCTACACACTCACCCACACGACCATTGTGAACCCCACTCACCCACCCACTCACCCACTCACTCACCCACACGGCCATCGTGAACCCCACTCACCCACTCACTCACTCATCCACTCGGCCATCGTGAACCCCACTCACCCACTCACTCACCCAATCACTCACCCACACGGCCATCATGAACCCCACTCACTCACCCATCCACCCACTCACCCACTCACTCACTCATCCACTCACTCACTCACTCACCCACTCGGCCATCGTGAACCCACTCACTCACCCACTCACTCACCCACACGGCCATCGTGAACCCCACTCACCCACCCACTCACTCACCGTGAACCCCACTCACTCACCCACTCACCACCTACCCACCTGGCCAAACACGTTCTCTATGGATGTAAAATCTTGCTCAGTCAGCTCGCCGTACGCTGATCGGGGTCTTGCTGCTGCTGCTGGTGGCGGTGGCGGCCTTTCGAAGCACGGCCGCTTACCAACGCAGCAGCAACAGCTGCCGCTGATGATGATGGTGCCGCTGCCGCTGATGATGATGCCGCTGCTGATGATGATGATGGACCGTCCTGAATTTTACCGGCATTGACACCACCACCACCACCTCCGCCACCACCACCACCTCCACCACCACCAGATCGTCCACCCTTGCCGCTCGACCCCTTGGCCCTGTCGGTGGAGCGACGTGTCGTCGATGACCGCTGCTGTTGTTGTGGTTGTTGTTGTGGTTGTTGTTGTTGTGGTTGTTGTGGTGGTGGTGGCGCCCGGCCCTTGGACGAAGTGGGGAGAGGGTTGGGAGAAGAGGTGGAGGTGGAGGCTCTGGGGTGGAGGTGGTGTGGTGGTGGAGGAGGTGGTGGTCGAGGTGGTGGTGGATGTGGCGGTGGTGGAGGTGGTGAAGGAGGTGGTGGTGGTGGAGGTGGTGAAGGAGGTGGTGGTGGTGGAGGTAGCAGTAGCATCATCAGCATCATCATCATCAGCATCATCATCAGCAGCATCATCATCATCATCAACAGCATCATCATCATCTACATCTCATCAGCATCATCAGCAGCATCATCATCATCATCATCAGCATCATCATCAGCATCATCAGCATCATCATCAGCATCATCATCATCAGCATCATGAGCCAGTGAGCGCGATTTGCCTGAAGCCTTCGCTTCATGCTGTGGTTGTCCCACCGGTGACGGACGCTGGCGTTGCGATCGAAACGCCGAGATCCATTGGATTTGTCTACCTCCGTGGACTTTATCGAAACAACGAAGAGTTTACACCATTGGAACCTCATTTGCCAGTAAAAAATATGATCATTGGTTTTTTACCCTTTTATCTGGCAAGCATTTACACCATTGGAACCTCATTTGCCAGTAAATAATATGATCATTGGTTTTTTACCTTTTATCTGGCAAGCATTTACACCATTGGAACCTCATTTGCCAGTAAAAAATATGATCATTGGTTTTTTACCCTTCTATCTGGCAAGCATTTACACCATTGGAACCTCATTTGCCAGTAAAAAATATGATCATTGTTTTTTTACCTTTTATCTGGCAACAAAACTGACACCTTTTTTTACAAGGAGTCATGTTTGCATAGACCACAATACCTGCAGTCATAATGCAAACAAAAATATAACTCTGATAATGTGCACTGTCCTTGAAGTTGATTGGTCCACACCGAGACAGCTTTCCTTAGAGCCTAGTCTCACATGGTGTTGGACAGATGACGCCAAAAGGCGTACAACTCAAAGACAATGCACCATCAGAGTATGAGAGCTCGGGGCAAACATGACTCCTTGTAAAAAAGGGTGTCAGTTTTGTTGCCAGATAGAAGGGTAAAAAAACAATTATCATATTTTTTACTGGCAAATGAGGTTCCAATGGTGTAAATGCTTACCCGAGCTCTCATACTCTGATGGTTCATTGTCCTTGAGTTGTGCGCCTTTTGGCGTCATCTGGTCCAACCCATGTGAGACTAGGCTCTAAGGAAAGCTGTCTCGGGTGTGGACCAATCAACTTCAAGGACAGTGCATATATTATCAGAGTTGTGTTTTTTGTTTGCATTATGACTGCAGGTATTGTGGTCTATGCAAACATGACTCCTTGTAAAAAAGTGTGTCAGTTTGTTGCCAGATAGAAGGGTAAAATCAAATTATCAACGAAAAAGTTGTTGAATTGTTGAAGGCAGATTTGCCAACAAAAACTCAAAGTCGAATTCGCAAACGACGAGGTGAGAACACGTGAACCCATTCCATCTCGAAATTATCACAAGAAGCCATCATCACAGAATCAAAATAAAACAATTTTATTTTTTATTTTGTCTCGAACTACCCACGTGGTTTACCGAAAGAACCCACCGAGTGTGGATCCATGCAGCAACCAAAGCGTCAAATCGAGATCGCCCGAATCGTCGCTCACCTTGGCTGGGATGTCTGCTCGGAGCTTGCTTACGAGACATCCTCAACAGAGAGAGAGGACACGCGGGGAGAGAGACACGGGGAGAGAGAGAGACACGGGAGAGGAGGAGAGAGACAGGGAGAGAGAGAGACACGGGAGACACGGGAGAGAGAGAGACACGGAGAGAGAGAGACAAGAGACACGGGGAGAGAGAGACACGCGGAGAGACACGGGGGGGGAGACACGGTGAGAGAGACACGGGGAGAGAGAGAGAGACACGCGGAGAGACACGGGGGGGGGGAGACACGGCGAGAGACACGGGGGAGAGACACGGTGAGAGAGAGACACGGGAAGACACACGGGGAGAGAGACACAGGGAGACACGGGAGAGACACGGGGGGAGAGAGACAATGGGGAGAGACACACGGGGGAGAGACACGGGTGAGAGACACGCGTGAGACACACTGAGACACAGAGACACTGCAGTGAGACAGAGAGACACAGAGAGACACAGAAACACAGAGAGACACAGAGAGACACTGAGACACTGACAGAGACACAGAGAGACACTGACAGAGACAAAGAGAGACACGGGGATTGTGTCCGAATGGGCCCGGATGTGTTCGAGCTGAGATGGTTACAAAATCGCTAATCGGATTTTGTATTTATATGTGCGCACATATACATACAAATGTGCCCCAGGTAGCCTCTAGCTGCTGTAGGGGCAAGTGCTGTCAGCAGCAGCAGCGCCTATAGACACAAAGATCCCCCAGGTAGCCTCTAGCGGTGCTGTAGGGATGCTGTCAGTAGCAGTAGCACCTATACACAAAGACAAAGATCCCCCAGGTAGCCTCTAGCAGGCTGTAGGGGCAAGTGCTGTCAGCAGCAGCACCTATACACAGACAAAGCTCCCCCAGGTAGCCTCTAGCAATACTGTAGGGGTAAGTGCTGTCAGTAGCAGTAGCACCCATAGACACAAAGACAAAGCTCCCCAGGTAGCCCTGCAGTGATGTAGGGGCAAGTGCTGTCAGTAGCAGCAGCAGCAGCGCCTATAGACACAAAGACAAAGCTCCCCCAGGTAGCCTCTAGCAGCGTCTATGAAGGCCTCTGCCACTGTGGCCACACACAGAGGGGGTGAGTGGCCAGCACCACTCACACTCGCCCGGCCGCCTTTGTCTTCCCCAAAGTGCCACACACACAGACACACTCACTCACCCACTCACCCATGTACTCACTCACCCATTCACTCACTAACTCACCCACCCACCCACTCTCTAACTCACCCACTCATCCACCCCTTATCTAACTCACACATTCACTCACTTACTCATTCACTCACTCACCCACCCATTCACTCACCAACTCACCCATGTACTCACTCACCATTCACTCACCCACTCATTCACCCAGTCACTCACTCACCCATCCATTCACCCACTCACCCACCACCAATTCACTCACCAACCCACCCATTCACTCACTCACCCAAGCACCCGTTCACTCAACCATTCACTCACCCACCCATTCTCTAACTCACCCATTCACTCACCCACCCACCCGTACACTCACTCACCCATTCTGTCACTCACTCATTCTCTAACTCACCCATTCACTCTACCACCCACCTACCCATTCACTCACCACACAAAAGAGAAAACTCGGGTCGCCAGGTTCGTAGCGTAGTGTTAACCACTACCCTACCCACTCACACACATAGACACACACACACAAACACTCACACAGACAGACACACACACAAATACTCACACAGACAGACACACACACAAACACTCACACACGCACACATACTCACAGAGATAGTCACACAGACACACACACACAGACAGTCACACAGACACAGTCACACAGACACTCACAGACACACTCACAATGAACGCGCCCAGCCATGAATAGACAGATCAGCCGGCTAAGGCGCTTAGCGGGGTAATACGGTAACGAGCATCACAGTAACTACGGTAACGAGCCTAACCGCAGCATAGAGAGTGTTGACTAATCTCCATCTGTTCCATCTCACTCACTTTGTGTGGACTAATATCCATCTGTTCCATCTCACTCACTTTGTGTGGACTAATCTCCATCTGTTCCATCTCCCTTCAGTAGCATAGAGTGTGGACTAATCTCCATCTGTTCCATCTCACTCCCTTCTACAGCAGCAGAGTGTGGACTAATCTCCATCTGTTCCATCTCACTCCCTTCTACAGTAGCATAGAGTGTGGACTAATCTCCATCTGTTCCATCTCTCCCTTCTACAGCAGCAGAGAGTGTGGACTAATCTCCATCTGTTCCATCTCACTCCCTTCTACAGTAGCATAGAGTGTGGACTAATCTCCATCTGTTCCATCTCACTCCCTTCTACAGCAGCAGAGAGTGTGGACTAATCTCCATCGGTTCCATCTCACTCCCTTCTACAGCAGCAGAGAGTGTGGACTAATCTCCATCTGTTCCATCTCACTCCCTTCTACAGCAGTGTGTGGACTAATCTCCATCTGTTCCATCTCACTCCCTTCTACAGCAGCAGAGTGTGGACTAATCTCCATCTGTTCCATCTCGCTCCATTCTACAGCAGCAGAGTGTGGACTAATCTCCATCTGTTCCATCTCACTCCATTCTTCAGCAGCAGAGAGTGTGGACTAATCTCCATCTGTTCCATATCACTCCATTCTTCAGCAGCAGTGTGGACTAATCTCCATCTGTTCCATCTCACTCCCTTCTACAGCAGCAGAGTGTGGACTTATCTCCATCTGTTCCATCTCACTCACTTCTACAGCAGCAGAGTGTGGACTAATCTCCATCTCACTCCCTCCTACAGCAGAGTGTGGACTAATCTCCATCTGTTCCATCTCCTACAGCAGCAGAGTGTGTGGACTAATCTCCATCTGTTCCATCTCATCCCTCCTACAGCAGCAGAGAGTGTGGACTAATCTCCATCTGTTCCATCTCACTCCCTTCTACAGCAGAGGTGTGTGTGGACTAATCTCCATCTGTTCCATCTCACTCACTTTGTGTGGACTAATCTCCATCTGTTCCATCTCACTCCATTCTTCAGCAGCAGTGTGTGGACTAATCTCCATCTGTTCCATCTCACTCCCTTCTACAGCAGCAGAGTGTGGATTAGTCTCCATCTGTTCCATCTCACTCCTTTGTCACCATCATCATCATCAACCACCAACCACCACCACCAATAACTCCACGACAACGCCTTAATATCACGCTCTTTTATTCTCCTTGACACAACTTCAATTAGTGCTGTTTGTGGCTGGCCGCCTCGCGTGCCGGGCGGCTGCGCTCGGCACGCTGCGATTGAAAAGAGAAAACATCAAATCCACGCGACACAAACATCCCCCACGAAGCAAATTCGCGGACACTCCCACAGAGACTCACGCAGAGAGCCATAGACTCACTCATAGAGACCCACAGACTCACACAGAGACTCACGCACAGAGCCATAGACTCGCACGCACAGAGAGCCACAGACTCATCACACTCAGACTCACACGCACAGAGAGCCACAGACTCACACTCATAGAGCCATAGACTCACACGCACAGAGAGCCACAGACTCACACTCATACTCATAGACTCACCACACAGACTGCCCCCCCTCCGCTCAACTCTCACGAACGTAGTGAATTGCACACGCTCCACACACAACCACCAACCGCACAACCCACAACCACACGCATCACAACCACCAACCACACGCGTCACAACCACACAACCACCAACCCCAACCACACAACTCCAAAGCGTCACAACCACCAAACTGGCAGCACTCCTCCTGAAGCTCACACCACGAGGGTGCCCGGAGTTCTTTGTTTGTTTGTTTTACGATCATCATCATCAGCAGAAGCAGCAGCATCATCATCATCATCAGACGCAGCAGCTGCACCATAATCATCAGAAGCAGCAGCAGCAAGAAGACGAAGACGCCGCTCGGTTTAGTCGCAACTTTGATTCGTTCGTCATTTCGGTGTTTTTAGTTTGGCCAAACACCCCCCCCCCATTGCTTCGCTTTGCGTTGTGCCGCTGTGCAACAGAAAGTCGATCTGTGGCGCCGCTTTGTTCGTAGACACAAACATCATCAAGACGACGACGAAGCAGCAGCAGCAGCATGCTCAGATCATCCTCCTCCCCTCGTGAGTCACTGGTGAGTAACCGTTTGTCACTCATTTCGGGTAGAGTACGAGTACGGGTAGGGAACGTGTACCCGTACCCGTACCCGGCCGGGTACGGGTACGGGGTACCCGTACCCGTACCCGGCGGGTACGGGTACGGGGGTACCCATTTGCGACCCTGGTGCGGCCGGGTACGGGTAGGCCGCGAGTCATTGGTGAGTAACCGTTTGTCACTCGTTTCGGGTAGGGTATGGGTAGGGAACGGCTACCCGTACCGGCCGGTTACGTGTACGGGTACCCATTTGCGACCCTGGTGCGGCCGGGTACGGGTAAGGAATCAAAACCCGTTTGCGACCTCTGAGCGCGGGATATGCCCAGGGCTGCCGGCCCCGGACGTTTAGCCCCCACGGCCACCTTCCTCGCCGCCTTGCCCCGTGGGGCGAGCTCCTGTGCGGAAAGTCCGCAGCGGTAGATACACAACAAGTGGAGGAATGGACAACTTCAAATGTCAAATGGAAAATCTGAAGCAGAAGCTGCAGCGGCAGCAGAGGCTGCAGCGGCAGAAGCTGCAGCGGCAGAATCTGCAGCAGCGGCTGCAGCCGCTGCAGCGGCTGCAGCGGCGCAGCGGCTGCAGCGGCTGCAGCGGCTGCAGCGGCTGCAGCGGCTGCAGAGGCTGCAGAGGGTGCAGCGGCAGCAGAGGCTGCAGAGGGTGCAGCGGCAGCAGAGGCTGCAGAGGGTGCAGCGGCAGCAGAGGCGGCAGCAGAGGCGGCAGCGGAGGCTGCAGAGGCTGCAGCGGAGGCTGCAGCGGCAGCAGAGGCTGCAGCAGAGGCGGCAGCAGCAGAGCGGCAGCAGAGGCTGCAGCAGAGGCGGCAGCAGAGGCTGCAGCAGAGGCTGCAGCAGAGGCTGCAGCAGAGGCGGCAGCAGAGGCGGCAGCAGAGGCGGCAGCAGAGGCTGCAGCAGAGGCGGCAGCAGAGGCTGCAGCNGAGGCGGCAGCAGAGGCT
The DNA here is from genome assembly GCA_018977245.1 of Lethenteron camtschaticum. Classification (NCBI taxonomy): domain Eukaryota; kingdom Metazoa; phylum Chordata; class Hyperoartia; order Petromyzontiformes; family Petromyzontidae; genus Lethenteron; species Lethenteron camtschaticum. The sequence goes on from WFAB01001762.1 coordinate 27,562, forward strand.
GCAGCGGCGGCAGCAGAGGCTGCAGAGGCGGCAGCAGAGGCTGCAGCAGCGGCGGCAGCAGAGGCTGCAGCGGCGGCAGCAGAGGCTGCAGCGGCGGCAGCAGAGGCTGCAGCGGCGGCAGCAGAGGCGGCAGCAGAGGCGGCAGCAGAGGCTGAAGCGGCGGCAGCAGAGGCTGCAGCGGCGGCAGCAGAGGCTGCAGCGGCGGCAGCAGAGGCGGCAGCAGAGGCGGCAGCAGAGGCGGCAGCAGAGGCGGCAGCAGAGGCTGCAGCAGAGGCGGCAGCAGAGGCTGCAGCGGCGGCAGCAGAGGCGGCAGCAGAGGCGGCAGCAGAGGCGGCAGCAGCGGCGGCAGCAGAGGCTGCAGCGGCGGCAGCAGAGGCTGCAGCAGAGGCGGCAGCAGAGGCGGCAGCAGAGGCGGCAGCAGCGGCGGCAGCAGAGGCTGCAGCGGCGGCAGCAGAGGCTGCAGCAGAGGCGGCAGCAGAGGCGGCAGCAGAGGCGGCAGCAGAGGCGGCAGCAGAGGCTGCAGCGGCGGCAGCAGAGCTGCAGCGGCGGCAGCAGAGGCTGCAGCGGCGGCAGCAGAGGCTGCAGCGGCGGCAGCAGAGGCGGCAGCAGAGGCTGCAGAGGCGGCAGCAGAGGCGGCAGCGGCGGCAGCAGAGGCGGCAGCGGAGGCTGCAGCGGCGGCAGCGGAGGCTGCAGCGGCGGCAGCGTGGCGCAGCGGCGGCAGCAGAGGCTGCAGCGGCGGCAGCAGAGGCTGCAGCGGCGGCAGCAGAGGCGGCAGCGGCGGCAGCAGAGGCTGCAGCGGCGGCAGCAGAGGCTGCAGCGGCGGCAGCAGAGGCTGCAGCGGCGGCAGCAGAGGCTGCAGCGGCGGCAGCTGTGGCTGCAGCGGCGGCAGCAGAGGCTGCAGCGGCGGCAGCAGAGGCGGCAGCGGAGGCGGCAGCGGAGGCTGCAGCGGAGGCTGCAGCGGCGGCAGCAGTGGCTGCAGCGGCGGCAGCAGAGGCTGCAGCGGCGGCAGCAGAGGCTGCAGCGGCGGCAGCAGAGGCGGCAGCGGAGGCTGCAGCGGCGGCAGCGGAGGCTGCAGCGGCGGCAGCGGAGGCTGCAGCGGCGGCAGCGGAGGCTGCAGCGCGGCAGCGAGGCTGCAGCGGCGGCAGCGGAGGCTGCAGCGGCGGCAGCGGAGGCTGCAGCGGCGGCAGCGGAGGCTGCAGCGGCGGCAGCGGAGGCTGCAGCGGCAGCAGAGGCTGCAGCGGCAGCAGCGGCTGCAGCGGCAGCAGCGGCAGCAGCGGCAGCAGAAGCTGCAGCAGCGGCAGCAGAAGCTGCAGCGGCTGCAGCGAAAGAAGCTGCAGCGGCAGCAGCAGCAGCAGCAGCAGAAGCTGCAGCAGCGGCAGCAGAAGCTGCAGCAGCGGCAGCAGAAGCTGCAGCAGCGGCAGCAGAAGCTGCAGCAGCGGCAGCAGAAGCTGCAGCAGCGGCAGCAGAAGCTGCAGCAGCGGCAGCAGAAGCTGCAGCTGCGGCAGCAGAAGCTGCAGCTGCGGCAGCAGAAGCTGCAGCTGCGGCAGCAGAAGCTGCAGCTGCGGCAGCAGAAGCTGCAGCTGCGGCAGCAGAAGCTGCAGCTGCGGCAGCAGAAGCTGCAGCGGCGGCAGCAGAAGCTGCAGCGCGGCAGCAGAAGCTGCAGCGGCGGCAGCAGAAGCTGCAGCGGCGGCAGCAGAAGCTGCAGCGGCGGCAGCAGAAGCTGCAGCGGCGGCAGCAGAAGCTGCAGCGGCAGCAGAAGCTGCAGCGGCGGCAGCAGAAGCTGCAGCGGCAACAGAAGCTGCAGCGGCAATAGAAGCTCCTGCGGCAGCAGCGGCAGAAGCTGCTGCGGCAGCAACAGAAGATTGGCCGGANCCCCCCCCCCCCCCCCCCCCCCAGGCCGGATTACATGGCGGCCCCCAAAAATGGGGCAGAGCGATTTACGGGATGAAGAATACGTGACACGGGGGAGGGGAGGGGTCCCCAAGGCAAACGCCCCTGCGGACAGCACACACAGTGGGACAAGGGGGGGGGAAGAAATGCCCGCGGGTGCCCCTCCCGGTGTATTCGATTAAAACGGCGAGTCGGCGATAAGGAACGCCGCTGCAAGGACAATGGAAAGGGGGGGGGGGATGTAGTGCACATCCCGTAACGGGCAGGGCGCTCGAAAACGGCTGCAAAAAGCATTCGATTGGACGCGCAGGATGACGTCACGTCATCAGGGCATTAAGGGATATCTTGCGAAGATAAGGAGAGGATAGAGAGAGAGACAAAATTAAATCAAGAGTTCTTCCTCTGGAGTAGCGGTGAACACCAACCGCCCTCGGCGTCTGTGTGACGTTCGTTGGGTGCCGCTGCGAACGATTCATCTGGGCAGCTGCGAGGTGAGTGATAGTACGGGGGGGGGGGGGGGCGGGGGTGAGTCAGCCCCGTTCACCGTCAGCCCTAGCGTGGGGCTAATCGCACATTGCGAGGGTTAGGTGATAAGAGGTTAGGCGCTGTTTGGAGGGGGTAGCTGGGGGGGGGGGCGTCATCTGGTCCAACACTAATGGAGACTAGGCTCTAAGAAAAGCTGTCTCGGGTGTGGACCAATCAATTTCAAGGACAGTGCATACATTATCAGAGTTGTGTTTTACAGGTAGGAACATGTTCCACACTGCCCACCAGGGATGATTTGTCTGTCTGTGTCGTGCATAAATAAATATATAACATAAACAGCTCTTTGATTGGTGGAGACCTACTGCCGGGTACGGAGAGGGGAGGTGCCTAAGGGAGGAGGGTCAGGAGAGGGGCCTGAGGGGGGGGGGGTCAGCGGAGGGCCTGAGGGGGGGTCAGCGGAGGGGCTTAAGGGGGGGGTCAGCGGAGGGGCCTAAGGGGGGAGCCAGGAGAGGGGCCTGGGGGGGGTCAGCAGAGGGGCCAAAGAGAAGGTGGGTCAGGGAAGGGGCCTAAGGATATGGGGGGTGGTCAGGGAGGGCCTAAGGGAAGGGGGGTCAGGGGAGGGGCCTAAAGGAGGGGGGGGGCGATAGTTAAGGGGCTGTCTGCCTGGCTGCCTAAAGTCAAGTTATCTTTTATACATACAGGTAGGAACAACAGGTTGCACACTTGCCCACCAGTGATTATTTGTCTGTCTGTCGTGCACGAATGCGCTGTCCAACCAAGTTCCTACCTGCCCACTACGAAGGAACGTGTTTTGTTTGCATTATGACTGCAGGCATTGTGGTCTATGCAAACATTACTCCTTGTAAAAAAAGGTGTCAGTTTTGTTGCCAGATAAAAGGGTAAAAAACCAATTATCATATTTTGCTACTGGCAAATGAGGTTCCAATGATGTAAATGCTAACTACCGAGCTCTCATACTCTGCTGGTGCATTGTCTTTGAGTTGTGCGCCTTTTGGCGTCATCTGGTTCAACACCATGTGAGACTAGGCTCTAAGAAAAGCTGTCTCGGGTGTGGACCAATCAACTTCAAGGACAGTGCATACATGATCAGAGTTGTTTTTTTGTTTGCATTCCGACCGCAGGCAGTGGTCAATGCAAACATGACTCCTTGTGAAAAAGAAAAAGGCGTCAGTTTTGTTCCCAGATAAAAGGGTAAAAAACCAACTATCAAGGGTTCGCTAATCGCGCCGGAAATGAAAACCTCGGTGCCAGATTGTCGGTTGAAGCGCTGTGTGTGTGAAGAGTGGTAAAGAGCGGTGGGACAGCGATCGGCGCCCTGCCGTGTGTGGGCGACTCCAATCAGTGTGGGTACGACACGCGCCCACATAAACATTAATAGATGAATGTTTGCCCGCGCCGCGAGCGTATCGCGCAGAGAGTAAATCAGACTAGCCGTAGCTTCAGCCGCACCAACCTTCCCATAATAATAACAAAAAACTCCTATCCAGGGGCCTGTCCTGGCTCCTCCCCCTCAACCAGTATATGTACAAGGTCGGATCTCTTGGAATTTCTCATTTACTTGATGCAGCGAGCGTGCTGTGACGGTTCCACCTGAAGACGGAGGCTTGTGTTGCCTCCGAAACATCGTGATTTTATTTTTATTTGACTTTTATTAATTTTAATTTTTTACCTACGTGACTTTACCGAAAAAACCAAGAATAGAGAGAGTATCTTCTTAGTTCTTTCGGTAAAGTCACGTAGAATGGAAATAATAAAATAATAAAAATAAAACATAATAAAATCATTCTCACGACGTTTCGGCCACAACGCAAGCAGCCGTCCTCAGGTGACGAACAGGTCTGTCGGAAAGACAGCGTCTGAAAGATGAAGGGGACATCACCAAGGAGATTGACCCATCTCCCGTGGTCATAGAGCCTCACCCCCCACCAGCTATGGATGAATCTGGGACGAATACAATTTGCTTCGGCCTCGAACAAGGAGGGGGGGGGAAGTCGGTGGCTCGCGCGATCACAGCCGCGCGCAAGTCAACCGCGCGTGTTAGCGGCACGAAACGTCGGACCTCTTCCACCACCACACGAGGAAAGTTTAGTGTGGGAACCTCACCACCATGAAGTAAAGCGCTAATCGCGCCGGAAATGAAAACCTCGGTGCCAGATTGTCGGTTGACGCGCTGTGTGTGTGAAGAGTGGTAAAGAGCGGTGGGACAGCGATCGGCGCCCTGCCATGTGTGGGCGACTCCAATCATTGTGGGTACGACACGCGCGCACAAAACATTAATAGATGAATGTTGCCCGCGCCGCGAGCGTATCGCGCAGAGAGTAAATCAGACTAGCCGTAGCTTCAGCCGCACCAACCTTCCCATAATAATAACAAAAAACTCCTATCCAGGGGCCTGTCCTGGCTCCTCCCCCCTCAACCAGTATATGTACAAGGTCGGATCTCTTGGAATTTCTCATTTACTTGATGCAGCGAGCGAGCTGTGATGGTTCCACCTGAAGACGGAGGCTTGTGTTGCCTCCGAAACGTCGTGATTTTATTTTTATTTTACTTTTATTAATTTCAATTTTTTACCTACGTGACTTTACCGAAAAAACCAAGAATATAGAGAGTATCTTATTGGTTCTTTCGGTAAAGTCACATAGAATGGAAATAATAAAATAATAAAACATAATAAAATCATTCTCACGACGTTTCGGCCACAACGCAAGCAGCCGTCCTCAGGTGACGAACAGGTCTGTCGGAAAGACAGCGTCCGAAAGATGATGGGGACATCGCCAAGGAGATTGACGCATCTCCCGTGGTCAGAGCCTTACCCCCCACCAGCTATGGATGAATCTGGGACGAATACAATTTGCTCCGGCCTCGAACAAGGAGGGGGAAGTCGGTGGCTCGCGCGATCACAGCCGCGCGCAAGTCAACCGGGCGTGTTAGCGGCACGAAACGTCAGACCTCTTCCACCACCACACGAGGAAAGTTTAGTGTGGTAACCTCACCACCATGAAGAAAAGCGCTAAANCCCCCCCCAGACATCTACGCAGCGTTGTCCGAACTCGTGCTGGGAGAGAGAAAAAGGTTTCCGCGCGGTGGCACGTAATGCGAACACCCCGGTGTCCGTACGGCACACACGGGGAGAAGGGTACGGCCCACACAAAGAACAGGCGAGGAAAGACGCTCTTTCTGTTATTATTTCCCTCAGTGATTTACTCAACAACCAGAAGATTCTGCAGCACAAAGCTTTAAATAAAAATAAGAGTAATCAACTATCCAGCGGCCGGTCCTTGTTGAGCGCCATTTAAACAATGTTAAGCAATCCGCGCGGTTGGAGTGTACCCGTGAGTGGGGGGGGGGGGCGCACCGTCACGAACCCCTAAGCGGAGGCTAGCTATGTCTCAGAGAGGGCGTGGTGGGGGGGGGAGGCCCACGAGACGCGAACGAAGAGCGGGGGGGTGGAGCGAGGGGAGATCACCCAAAAAANACCCAGACCTGGAGCGGAAGAAGAAGTTGTGAAACCTCACACACCAGGGGAGGGAGCGGACGCCAAAACTTTTTGCCATCAGACCCGCGCCGAGTCGGGCTGAGAGGAAGAAACTTGCCGGAGGGGAAGAACAGNGTGCGTCTGGGGGAAGGACAGAGACCGGACGATGAAGGCGACATAGCCAAGGAGAACGACCCATCTCCCGTGGTCAGAGCCTCACCCCCCACCAGCTATGGATGAATCTGGGACGAATACAATTTGCTTCGGCCTCGAACAAGGAGGGGGAAGTCAGTGGCTCACGCGATCACAGCCGCGCGCAAGTCAACCGCGCGTGTTAGCGGCACGAAACGTCGGACCTCTTCCACCACCACACGAGGACGAACTCGTGCACGGGAGCAGAGAAAAATGTTTCTGCCCGGCTCCCGGCACGTAATGCGAACACCTCGGTGTCCGTACGGCACACACGGGGAGAAGGGGTACGGCCCAGCACAAGAGAACAGGCGAGGAAAGACGCTGTCTTTCTGTTATTTCCCTTCTACGTGACTTTACTGCAACAACCAAGAAGATGAATCCCTGCAGTCACGAAAGCTTTAAATCGAAAAATATAGAGTAATCAATTACCTCCGAGCGCAGCCGGTGGGCTTGTTGAGCGGTCATTTAATCAATGTTACGCAATCCGCGTGGTTAGCGAGTGTGGACCGTGAGTGGGGGGGGGGGCGCACACGTCACGAACCCCTAAGCGGTATCTGCCAGCCGCTAGCTATGTCAGAGAGGGCGCTGGTGCGGGGGGGGGGGCCCAGCGAGACGTGAACGAGGAGGGAGCNGGGGGGGTGGAGCGAGTGGGGAGATCAGCCCCCACAAGAAACACCTCCCAGACCTGGAGCCGGAAGAAGAAGTTGTGAAACCTCCCACACACCAGGGGAGGGAGCGGACGCCAAAGAGGCGGTTTTTGCCATCCCAGACGCCGCGCCGAGTGGCGAGCGGGCTGAGAGGAAGAAACTTGCCAAGGAGGAGGAAGCAACAGCGTGCGTCTGGGGGAAGGGGCTGCCCAAGCAGGAGACCGTGGACGATGAAGGCGACATAGCCAAGGAGAACGACCCATCTCCCGTGGTCATAGAGCCTCACCCCCACCAGCTATGGATGAATCTGGGACGAATACAATTTGCTTCGGCCTCGAACAAGGAGGAGGGGGGGGGAAGTCAGTGGCTCACGCGATCACAGCCGCGCGCAAGTCAACCGCGCGTGTTAGCGGCACGAAACGTCGGACCTCTTCCACCACCACACGAGGACGAACTCGTGCACGGGAGCAGAGAAAAAATGTTTCTGCCCGGCTCCCGGCACGTAATGCGAACACCTCGGTGTCCGTACGGCACACACGGGGAGAAGGGGTACGGCCCAGCACAAGAGAACAGGCGAGGAAAGACGCTGTCTTTCTGTTATTTCCCTTCTACGTGACTTTACTGCAACAACCAAGAAGATGAATCCCTGCAGTCACGAAAGCTTTAAATCGAAAAATATAGAGTGTAATCAATTACCTCCGAGCGCAGCCGGTTGGGCTTGTTGAGCGGTCATTTAATCAATGTTACGCAATCCGCGTGGTTAGCGAGTGTGGACCCGTGAGTGGAGTGGGGGGGGCGCACACGTCACGAACCCCTAAGCGGTATCTGCCAGCCGCTAGCTATGTCAGAGAGGCGCTGGTGCGGGGGGGGGGGGGGGCCCAGCGAGACGTGAACGAGGAGGGAGCGGGGGGGGGGTGGAGGAGTGGGGAGATCAGCCCCCACAAGAAACACCTCCCAGACCTGGAGCCGGAAGAAGAAGTTGTGAAACCTCCCACACACCAGGGAGGGAGCGGACGCCAAAGAGGCGGTTTTTGCCATCCCAGACGCCGCGCCGAGTGGCGAGCGGGCGGAGAGGAAGAAACTTGCCAAGGAGGAGGAAGCAACAGCGTGCGTCTGGGGAAGGGCTGCCCAAGCAGGAGACCGTGGACGATGAAGGCGACATAGCCAAGGAGAACGACCCATCTCCCGTGGTCATAGAGCCTCACCCCCCACCAGCTATGGATGAATCTGGGACGAATACAATTTGCTTCGGCCTCGAACAAGGAGGGGGGGGGGGGGGGAAGTCGGTGGCTCGCGCGATCACAGCCGCGCGCAAGTCAACCGTGCGTGTTAGCGGCACGAAACGTCGAACCTCTTCCACCACCACACGAGGACGAACTCGTGCACGGGAGCAGAGAAAAAAGGTTTCCGCGCGGCTCCCGGCACGTAATGCGAACACCCGGTGTCCGTACGGCACACACGGGGAGAAGGGGTACGGCCCAGCACAAGAGAACAGGCGAGAAACTCTTAAAATACAGTGTGTGTGGAAAGGCATTTTCATAGAAAGGAAATCTGCGCATACACCAGAAAATACGCACAGAAGAGAAATGCTTCAAGTGCGGTGTGTGGGAAGGGTTTTAAATTGGTCACAACCTACGAGATAATCACAAGCAGATGCACAAGGGAGAAAATGCACAGCTTCTCAAGTGAGCCTGGAACGTGGGAAAGTGAATTTGGAACATGAAGAAGTTAATTTAGAACTGGAAATAGAATCAGAGTCCAGGACCTGGTCCCAATCATTTTTTGAGTGCGGATTTGGACGAGGGTTGGTTGTCCTATTTAGTGCTGTGAATTGGAGCCCCCCGGGTAGATGTCTCACCTTGAACTTAAAATAATGCAGCTCCATTGGCTAGATGTTGACTACCTCGCCCGGTATACAGGAGGCACGCACGCACACCCCACGTGGAGCCCGAGGGGAGGTCACGTGGCCGACAGGTTTTCACCCAGAAGCCCTCCCATGGGACTAATCTTCACGGTTTCCTACGGCCAGGGAATTGGGCGATCTCCCCGAGGCTAACTCGCACAACGGCGCCGTGACTTGGGCGGTAATTACATGGTCACGACGGGGCTGCCCAGCCACCGCGGGTAGAAAACACACACGGGCCAGCAGGCAGGTAGGGGGAGGGGGAGAGCCACAAACGGTGGGAAAACAGGGCCGGCCCTCTGATTGGTAGGACACTATATTTTGCCACTGGTAAAGGAGGTCTCAGTGTAAGTGCTTACCCCAAGCTCTCAAAACTCTGATAGTGCACCGTCTTTGAGTTGTACTCCTTTTGGCGTCATCTGGTCCAACACCAATGGAAACTAGGCTCTAAAAAAAGCTGTCTCGGGTGTGGACCAATCAACTTCAAGGACAGTGCATATCATTATCATCATCAGAGTTGTTTATTTTTGTTTGCATCTTGACTGCTTGTGTTGTGGTTATTGCAAACATGATGCCTTGTATAAAGGTGTCAGTTTTTGTACCAGTTGAAAGGGTAAAAACCTATTACTATATTTTGCCACTGGTAAAGGAGGTCTCACATATATTAAACTTTTGCACATTTAAAAAAGAAAAAAGGAGGGGAAATAGAGAAAGAAAACCTCGCATCTGGGACAGCTGCCACCTTTCTACAGAAACGTCCTGTAGACATGGAGCTCCCTTGCCGTCAGGAAGCTGAACCAGCCGCGATCGGCCGAGGATCTGGTCTTCGAACCGATCCTCAGGAACCCGCAGACAAAAGCTGCCATCCACAACCGCCACCCCCAGCATGGAGAGGCGCCTCGCCAATGCGCGGCTCACCGGGATGGGAGATCTGGTGGAGCCTGGAACACGGGGCCGGTGGCTCGGACCAGCAGACATGGCCGCAAAGACAGGGGCTGCAGTCGCTCTGGGTGGTTGCCCAGATCCTAGCCGAAGCCAAGGGGCCTTCTCAGCGGCAGCGGGGAAAACGCCCCCCCCACCCCCATCGGCGTTGGGGATGGCGAAGCCCCTCTCGTCGTGCCACTGCATCGCCAATGCCGACAAGCGAAGGCGGATCATGACCCGTGCCAGCTGGAAGACCTACCGGAGGTGGCCTTCGAAAATGTCAAGAGGAAGGTGCTCTACTCCTACATGGTCCGGTTTCACCAACAGGACACCCTGAGGAGCCACAAGGACCATGTGCCTGGAGGAGAGCCCTGCCCTGCGTCTCTCCGGAGAGGCCTCGCTGGAGGAAACTCTACTCCAGCCCGATGTACGACCGCATCGGCGACCTCGGCTGGAAAATCGCCCACGGCACCGTCACCACCAACGCCTCCCCGGCGCGCTTCACCGACACATCCCCGGAGTGCCGGTTCTGCGGTAAGTGGAGACGGTGGCGCACCAATACGTGGAGTGCAAGAGCCTGGACTCGCTGTTCAAGGTCCTGAGAAACATCCTCCTAAGGTTCAGCCTCCACTTCTCCCGACGGTCCTCATCTTTGGATACCGAAGGGCGACGGACCCCAACATCTTCAGGGGCTGGTCAACGTGCTCGTCGGCTACGCCAAGCTCGCCATTTACAGGGCGAGGAAGGTGGCCCTGGAGAGGAAACGTCCGGCCAGCAGCGTGGCATCCTCCGCGCTCTGGTCGGAGCCACGGTGTGTGGGCCGGAGTTCCGCCGTGCATGGCTGACCCACGCCGTGCCGGCCTTCAAGGAGCAGTGGGCGCTGGAGGCCGTGTGCTCGTGGCAGATAACGGGGAGCTCTGCATGCAGATTATGAGCAACCTGTCGGAGGCCGTTGGACTGCGAGAAGGGCTGGGTGCAGATGCAGCACATAGAAAACATAGGGGGAACATAGACAGAGTAGGGAGAGAGGAGGGAGAGAGAGAGAGAGGGGGTAGAGAGAGAGAGAGGGGGGTAGAGAGAGAGAGAGGGGGTAGAGAGAGAGAGGGGGNAGAGAGAGAGAGGGGGGAGAGAGAGAGAGGGGGTAGAGAGAGAGAGAGGGGGGTAGAGAGAGAGAGAGGGGGGTAGAGAGAGAGAGAGGGGGTAGAGAGAGAGAGAGGGGGGAGAGAGAGAGAGGGGGTAGAGAGAGAGANGGGGGTAGAGAGAGAGAGAGGGGGNAGAGAGAGAGAGAGGGGGGTAGAGAGAGAGAGAGGGGGTAGAGAGAGAGAGGGGGTAGAGAGAGAGGGGGGGGGGTAGAGAGAGAGGGGGTAGAGAGAGAGAGGGGTAGAGGGAGAGAGGGGGTAGAGGAGAGAGGGGGGGGGGGAGAGAAAGTTTCTATAGGTGTTTTTTTGTAACTGTATCAAAATTGGTGCATTTAAAGAAGTGGATACGGAACGTTGACATTTCGTGGCATGAATGCCGACTTTGGCTTTTATAATACAATGACGTTCGAAAGTTTAAGGGGAGAGCGTTTTGAGAGTTTGTGGGTGGATTAAGAAATTATGCAAATAGTGGAATAAACGACTTCCACGCAAAATAAAAAAGAGAGAGAGAAGGGGTAGAGGTAGGAGCGGAGCGTGCTGCTACGTCGTCTTGATGTTTGTGTCTACGAAGCAAGCGGCACCACAGATTGAATTTGTGTTGCACAGCGGCACAAAGCAAAGTAATNGGGGGGGGGGGGAAATAAAAACACCGAAATGATGAACGAATCAAAGTGCCGACTAAACAGAGCATCGTGTTGCTTCTTCTGATCGTCAGAGAGAGACACACAAACAGAGACAGACACACACAGCCAGAGACACAGAGACACAGAGACAGACAGACACAGACAGAGACACAGAGAGAGACAGACAGAGACAGACACACACAGACAGAGACACAGAGACAGACAGATACAGCCCCAACAAATATGCAGCAGCAGCCAGGCATGCTCATGGTCCGGGATCGAACCCACGACCTCCTGCGTACCGGGTGAGGTAGTTAACAGCTCACCAATGGGGAGAGACACGGACTCCCAATATACAGCAGCAGCAGGCATCGTCAGGGTCGGGATCGAACCTACAACCAAAGGTCCCCAGGTAGCCTCTAGCTGCTGTAGGGCAAGTGCTGTCAGTAGCAGCGCCTATAGACCCCAGGTAGCCTCTAGCTGCTGTAGGGGCAAGTGCTGTCAGCAGCAGCGCCTATAGACACAAAGACAAAGCTCCCCCAGGTAGCCTCTAGCAATGATGTAGGGCAAGTGCTGCAATTAGCAGCAGCATCAGCAGCGTCTATGAAGGCCACCACTGTGACCAGAGGGATTGGTGTGGCCAGCACCACCCCGGCCGCCTTTGTCTTCCCAAGTGTCACACTCACCCATCCATTCACTCACTCACCGACCCACTCGATCATTCAGTGACCACACACAAGAGAAAGCTCCCCAGGTAGCCTCTAACGGCGCTGTAGGGAAAGTGCTGTTAGTAGCAGCGGGTCACTCACACACCTACCCACTCACCTACTCACCTACTCACCCACACACACAGGGGTGGGTGCCAGCACCACTCACCCACTCGCCACACACCGACACTCACTCAGTTACCTACTCACCCACCTACACATTGACACTCACCCACCACCCACACACCGACACTCACACAGTCACACTCACCCACACACACACAGGGGTGGGTGGCCAGCACCACTCACACACACACAGGGGTGGGTGGTCAGCACCACTCACCCACAGTCACCTACACCCACCCACAGTCACCTACACCCACCCACAGTCACCTACACCCACCCACACAGTCACCAACACACCCACACACAGGGGGTGGGTGGCCAGCACCACTCACCCACACCCACCTACTCACCCACACAGTCATCTACTCACCCACCCACACACACAGTCACCTACACCCACACACCCACCCACAGTCACCTACACCACACACCCACCCACAGTCACCTACACCACACACCCACCCACAGTCACCTACACCCACCCACCCACAGTCACCTACACCCACCCACCCACCCACAGTCACCTACACCCACCCACCCACAGTCACCTACACCCACCCACCCACAGTCACCTACACCCACCCACACACAGTCATCTACACCCACCCACACACAGTCACCTACACCCACCCACACACAGTCACCTACACCCACCCACCACCTACACCCACCCACACACAGTCACCTACACCCACCCACCAACTCACCACACACAGTCACCCACTCACCCACACACCAACTCACCACACCAATTCACTCACTCACCCACACACTGTCACCTACACCCACCCACACAGTCACCAACTCACCCACACACTCACCCACACACCCACCAACTCACCCACACACAGGGGTGGGTGGCCAGCACCACACAACTCTCCCCCAGTGGTGCGATGTTTACTCCACACGCAGCACCACACCACCATCAACCCTAAAACCGGTAACCGGTTCTTCGAAACCATTCAGTTTTCTGAAACCGGTTTAACAGGTCACCCCCTACCTTCTCCGAACCGTTTGGCGTTGCAAACCGAAACCGTTAACCGTTTTCTGAAACCGGTTTTCCAAACCGGAAAAAAACCGTTAACCGGCTCCTGATCCCCCCCCCACACTTTTTGGTCCCCGAACCGGTAACCGGTTTTCGAAACCGGTTTTTACCCGCCAGGTACCACCACAGCCGTGTGTGTGTTACAGCTGTGTGTGTGTGTGTTACAGCTGTGTGTGTGTGTATTACAGCTGTGTGTGTGTGTATTACAGCTGTGTGTGTTACAGCTGTGTGTGTGTTACAGCTGTGTGTGTGTTACAGGTGCGTGTGTGTATTACAGCTGCGTGTGTGTGTTACAGCTGTGTGTGTGTGTGTATTACAGCTGTGTGTGTGTGTATTACAGCTGTGTGTGTGTATTACAGCTGTGTGTGTGTTACAGCTGCGTGTGTGAACAATGCGTGTGTGCGTGTACAACCCGCGCGTGTACCGTGTGTACAATGTGTGTGTGTACAATGTGTGTGTAGTGCACGCACAACTCGCGAGGGCAGTGCGCGCGTACATCCCCCCTCCCCGCGCCCCCCCCCGCCCCCCACATTAAACGCACATCTGCCCCCCCCACTCCGCCAGTCCGAGACTCTCGCAATGCCGCTGCCGTTCCTCCTCCTCCCCTCCCGCCTCGGCTCCTCCCCATCCCCCGTAGCTCCTCCCCTCCCGTCGTAGCTCCTCCCCTCCCGCCGAAGCTCCTCCCCTCCCGCCGAAGCCCTCCCCTCCCGCCGAAGCCCTCCCCCTCAAGCCCCTCCCGCCGAAGCTCCTCCCCCTCCCGCCGAAGCCCCTCCCACCGAAGCTGCTCCCCCTTCCACAGTAGCTCCTCCCCTCCCACCGAAGCTCCTCTCCCTCCCGCCGAAGCCCCTCCCACCGAAGTTGCTCCCCCTCCCACAGTAGCTCCTCCCCTCCCACCGAAGCTCCTCCCCCTCCACCGAAGCTCCTCCCCTTCCACAGTAGCTCCTCCCCTCCCACCGAAGCTCCTCCCCTCCCGGCGAAGCTCCTCCCCCTCCCACCAGAGTATCCCCTCCCGCTAGAGACTTTTGCTATGCCGCTGCTGTTGCTGCTGCTGCTGAGTGGTCCAGGCGGCGTTGAGGAAGACGAGGCGCTTGTAGTTGAGACCCAACAGGAGGAGGTTGACGGTGTAGACGGCGCCGCAGACGGCACGCAGGAGGCCCGCTGCGAGCAGCGACGTCGCCAGGTAGGCGGAGCCCAGCGCCGAGCAGATGGACGTCGCAAAGAGGAGCACCGCCGCTGTCGCGCTGCTAGTCAGGCCTGCGGGGGGAGGCGGGGGGTCGTGGTGAGGTGGTGGTGAGGTGTGAAGTGGTTGCGATGTTGTGGCGAGGTTGTGGGTTCAATCCCTGTATATGTGGAGTCCGCGTCTCTCTCTCTGTGGTGAGATGCTAACTACCTCGCCTGGTACGCAGGAGGTTGTGGGTTCGATCCCAACCATGACAATGCCTGCTGCTGTGCGTCTCTCGTTGTTGATGGAGTCTGGATTGTGTGAGGAGCTCACACACAAATCCTTGAAAGATCTGGACAAAGCCCATCGGTGAGCTACTCTGGCAGGCAAGGGCTGCGTTGGCTGGGTCATGTAGCCTGCATGCCCAGCCACCGCATGCCTAAACAGCTTTTGTTCAGCCGGATAGAGGGGGGCTCGACGGGCATGGCACGGGCTCGAGAAGAGATGGAGTGATGTGGCACAGGAGTGAGTGAGAGTCCGTGTGCGAGTGTCTGCGTGCGAGTACGTGAGAGTGTGTGAGCGAGTGAATACGTGAGTGAGTGCCTGAGTGAGTGCGTGAATTGTTGAGTACGTGAGCGAGTACGTTAGTGAGTGAGCACGTCAGTGAGTACGCGAGCGAGTAGGTGAGTGCCTGAGTGAGTAGGTGAGTGCATGAATACGTGAGCAAGTAGGCGAGTATGCGAGTGCCTGAGTGAGTAGGTGAGTGCGTGAGTGCCTGAGTGAGTAGGTGAGCGAGTAGGTGAGCGAGTAGGCGAGTGAGTAGGTGAGTAAGTGCATGAGTACGTTAGTGAGTGAGCACGTCAGTGAGTACGCAAGCGAGTAGGTGAGTGCGTGAGTGCCTGAGTGAGTAGGTGAGCGAGTCGGTGAGTGCGTGAGTGTACCCAGTAGTAGCTGCATCAGGTAGAACAGCAGGCCTAGGATGCTGTTTGGCAGTGTGAGGATTTGCCGCTCTCCAAGAGCAGCTCCACCAGGCCACAGCCTCTCCTCCACCTACAGCAGTAGGATCATCATCATCGTCAGCAGTAGGATCAGCATCGTCGTCATCATCGTCGCCAGTATCGTCGTCGTCGCCATCATAATCGTCATCGTCGTCGTCGTCATCATCGTCAGTATCGTCATCATCATCGTCAGTATCGTCGTCGTCGTCATCATCATCGTCAGTATCGTCATCGTCGTCATCATCATCATCGTCAGTATCGTCGTCGTCATCATCATCATCGTCAGTATCGTCATCATCATCGTCAGTATCGTCGTCATCATCATCATCGTCAGTATCGTCGTCGTCATCATCATCGTCAGTATCGTCGTCGTCGTCATCATCATCGTCAGTATCGTCGTCGNCATCATCATCATCGTCAGTATCGTCGTCGTCATCATCATCGTCATCATCGTCATCAGTATCGTCATCAGTATCGTCATCATCGTCGTATCATAATCGTCGTCGTATCATCATCATCATCGTCGTATCATAATCGTCGTCGTATCATCATCGTCATCATCATCGTCATCGTCATCGTCATCGCCATTACCATCATCATCATCGTCATCATCATCATCATCATCATCATCANCGTCATCATCGTCATATCATCATCATCATCATCGTCATCATCATCATCATCGTCATCATCACGTCATCATCGTCATCANCATCGTCATCATCATCGTCATCATCATAGTCATCGTCAGTATCATAGTCATCGTCAGTATCATAGTCATCGTCAGTATCATAGTCATCGTCAGTATCATAGTCATCGTCGTCGTCAGTATCATCATCATCATCGTCGTCATCATCGCCCTCATCATCATCATCATCGTCGTCGTCGTCATCATCGTCGTCGTCATCATCATCATCGTCAGTATCATAGTCATCGTTGTCGTCAGTATCATCATCGTCGTCGTCGTCAGTATCATAATCATCAGTGTCAACGTCATCAGTGGGGAGGGGCCGCAGGGAGGGGGGGTCAGAATGTGACCCCAGCTGTGTTGGCAAACAAAGACAAAGCTCCCCCAGGTAGCCCCTACCAGTGCTGTCAGTAGCAGCATCAGCAGCATCTATGAAGGCCGCCCACTGTGGTCACACACACAGAGGGTGGGTGGCCAGCACTACTCACACGCCCGGCCGCCTTTGTCTCTCCATGCACCCCCCCCCAGTGCTAGCGATGTGTCCCACTCATTTGAGGCTGAGTCGACCTAGGGGAGGCCCGGAACCGGTTCAGATAATCGCGATGAGTGGTGTGGATCACGAGCAGGACTCGGAACTTGGGTGGACTGAGTTTAGTGGCGCAGGGCGCCAACCACTACGCAACCGCTCCCCACACGCACACACAGAGACGCGCACACACGGACAGTCAAACGCACACGGGCACACACACAGATAGATACAAAGACACAAAAACAACCGCCATTCGCCACTCAGTGGCGGCGACGTCACCACGACGCTTGTGCCAGGCTATGTGCACCTTGAGGCCACGTGAAGTGTCGAACGCCTGCTGGCAGGAGGTCACGGGGCAGACCCAGATGCCACAGGTCGACTGACTGGCTGATGCACCACCTGTGCCTCCTACTGTGCCAACTTGTGTGCTTTAGCCACCGGCGCTCCACTCCTTGTGAGCATCGCTCATCCCCCCTCCGTTGTTGTTGGAGGGCGACTGCCTCCAACTGCCCAGTAGCGTCCTTCACGAGCCTCCTCCAGAGAGGCCGATATTGACACCGCTGGTACCAGTCATTGTCAAGTCCACTCAGCTCCACATCTTCCTGTACCACATCACTCCATCTCTTCTCTAGCCCGTGCCGCGCCCGTTTACCCCCCTCGAATCAGCCAAACAAAAGCTGTTTCGGCATGCGGTGGCTGGGCATGCAGGCTACATTACCTAGCCAATGCAGCTTTGCCTGCCAGAGTAGCTCACCGACGGGGCTTTGTCCACATCTTGCAAGGATTTGTGAGCTCCTCACACAATCCAGCTTGGTTAAACCCAGGATGGATCGCAGGCAGGCCAGCCTAAATGTTTCTAACCGGCGAAGATGTTCCATTAGGGGGTCCACGTTTCGCAAGCGTAGAGAAGGGAGGGAATGACTGTGGCCGAGAAGACCTGAAGCTTCGTGCAGAGCGATAGACTAGGTAGCTTCCACACAGCGTTACGCAACCGATGAAAAGATACTGCCGCTCGACTGATTCAGAGTGAGACCTCTACTGTTAAACCGGAGGCGGTCATGAGCACACTGTCAAGGTATGGGAAACTCTCCACTCTCTCCACAACTGCCCAATCACCAATTGGGAGTTGTGGGGTGGAGTGTCCAATGGTACAAAATACCCAGGCAGGTGCTTAGTTTTGGTGGGGCTGACGGTAAGGCCCCACCCCCAGGTTCAGCAGCAGCGCCTCCAACTCCTCCTCCGAGTGAACAGCAATCACCAGATCATCGGCATACATAACGTGGTTGAGCAATAGGGAGCCATCCCTTGACCACACCCGGGCATCAATCAGCCTCCCATTATATCTGTACCAGATGGAAATTCCTCCGGTACAGCTATTGAAGGCTTCACGAACTACGTGGTCAAAATAGATGTTAGATAATGTGGGAGCCAGAGGACATCCCTGTCGCACCCCAAGGTGAACAGGGAATGGCTCTGACTGCCGGCCACGTAGTTTTACCCGGGCCCACTCACCATCATGAAGGTCCTTCATGATCGTGAGCAGAGGGTCAGGGACTCCAAAAGCACGAAGAACAAGGCCTACTGATGGTATCATAGGCCTTGATCAGGTCAATAACGCACACAGACACACACAGGTTGACACACACACAGATAAAAAAACACACATGACAGAAGCTATCTTTGCACTTTGCCCGTGTCGTGGCTGCACGTGGAAGTCTGCACCACGGCCCCGTTCCCGTCACGCGATGTAAAGCTCCCAACGCTCACCAACAAACACCGCAACAACCACAAACAACCGCAACCAAAGCAATAACCACCAACAACCACAACAAAACGTAACTGCCACGCAAATTTTAGACGCAATTTAAGCTTAATTCACACACACACACGATTTCCCAACAGATGGTACACCCACGCTCACCAAAAAAATAACGGGACAATAACCAAAGACGCCTAACCCAACGAGTCGACAGCGATCAGAGTGAACTATAAAATGACTCGAATAAAATTAATACATTGTGAGCGTATCGCAATTGTAATTCACTTAACTGCAGTGGCCAGAGAAATGTATGGATGGTATTGACACTTTATCATCAACCGCCCGAGTTGAAAATAAATCTAGTAAGTATATTATATATTTTACACATTGTACGATATAAATTATAATTATAACAAGGCCGTAACAAGTGCCACTTAACTACCACGCTAATATTAGACGCAATTTAAGCTTAATTCACACACACGCCAATTTCTCAACAGATGGAACTCCCAGGCATTGGAAAAAAAATCACGGGGCAATAACTAAACACGCCAAACCCAAAGAGTTGACAGCGATCAGAGTGAAAGATGAAATGAGCGAAATAAAAAAGCACGTATTAATACGCATCGCTGTACGGCACCCACAATTGTATTTATAAGAGTAATTTTATCTCACGGTAGTGTTGACCAGAATGCACGAATGCATTTAGATTCTTATCGTTCAACGAGCCGAGTTAATAAACCAATACACCCAGTACGGTAATGACATTGCAGATTTAAAATTATAGGGAAATAATTTGAATAAGGCATGTTCAACACGTACGCTTATTGATATCGGACGCAATTTCTGCGCGTCTCCCACTCCCGTTTTTCTCGACAGATAAAACACGCGCGCCCACCAAACAAACCCCACGACAACAACTAAAGGCGCCCGAACCAATGAGCTAACAACGACGAACGCGAAGCAAGAACGAACAAAAGTAAAACTTACAAAACACCCACCACCACCACACCACCACTAGGCCCAAAAGCAAAGCCTGCCACCTTACCTAGTCTCCGCCCCGCACTCCGCCACGGACGCACAGCGCGCCGCCGCTGCCCTCCGCCGCCCTCTTCCTCGGCGGCGTCGTGAGGGATGCGCAAGGCGAGCAGCGAGAAGAAGACGCCGAGGAGGCAGAGGAAAACGCGAGCGGTCTTGTCCCAGACGGGTACACGGACGCCGCTGGCTAACGTGGGCGCCGCCATTGTCGTCCGGATCGATTCCCGGATCGTCGTCGACGGCGTCGTCAAGCGGCGGCTTTATGCTGGAGCGGTTGGGGGGGGGCGATTCGATTTGGGTAGTCGGTAAATAAAGATTCGATTCCTCTGATGGTGACCGCCCCACTTCCGCTACGCCCCGCCCACTCAAACACTGCCCCTCCCTCTGTGAGCCTCAGTGATTAACACGAACCCTATGGGAGCCTTAGTCTGGCTCTGTGAGGCTCAGTGAACAGGACCCTGCGGGTGGGCTGGTAGGAATAATACTTAGTACCGGTACAGAGATATCGACCGGGTATAGAGGAGTTAAAGAAAAAATTACTGTATTCTAGTGTAACGTTAATTAAAAGTGTTTGTTTTGACCAGAAACGCTGTGAGATTTAAAGACTCGTTGTCTTTCATTTCCAACACCACCCTCAACACCACCCTCCCACGACGGACGGACGGACGGACGGACACATTAATCTATTGGTGGTCTGGTCCACTTCGTTCCTACCAGTATTAACACTGAACCCTATGGGAGCCTTAGTCTGGCTCTGTGAGCCTCAGTGATCAACACTGAACCCTATGGAGCCTTAGTCTGGCTCTGTGAGCCTCAGTGATCAACACTGAACCCTGTGGGAGCCTTAGTATGGCTCTGTGAGCCTCAGTGATTACCACTGAACCCTATGGGAGCCTTAGTCTGGCTCTGTGAGCCTCAGTGATTAAGACTGAACCCTATGGGAGCCTTGGTATGGCTCTGTGAGCCTCAGTGATTACCACTGAACCCTATGGGAGCCTTAGTCTGGCTCTGTAAGCCTCAGTGATTAACACTGAACCCTATGGGAGCCTTAGTCTGGCTCTGTGAGCCTCAGTGATTAACACGAACCCGGGCTATGGGAGCCTTAGTCTGGCTCTGTAAGCCTCAGTGATTAACACTGAACCCTATGGGAGCCTTAGTCTGGCTCTGTGAGCCTCAGTGATTAACACTGAACCCTATGGGAGCCTTAGTCTGGCTCTGTGAGCCTCAGTGATTACCACTGAACCCTATGGGAGCCTTAGTCTGGCTCTGTAAGCCTCAGTGATTAACACTGAACCCTATGGGAGCCTTAATCTGGCTCTGTGAGTCTCAGTGATTAACACTGAACCCTATGGGAGCCTTAGTCTGGCTCTGAAAGCCTCAGTGATTAAGACTGAACCGTATTGGAGCCTTAATCGGGCTCTGTGAGCCTCAGTGATTAATACTGAACCCTATGGGAGCCTTAGTCTGGCTCTGTGAGGCTCAGTGATTAACACTGAACCCTATGGAGCCTAAGTCTGGCTCTGTAAGTCTCAGTGATTAACACTGAACCCTATGGGAGCCTTAGTCTGGCTCTGAATGCCTCAGTGATTAACACTGGACGCCATGGGAGCCTTAGTCTGGCTCTGTGAACCTCAGTAATTAACACTGAACGCTATGGGAGCCTTAGTCTGGATCTGTGAGCCTCAATGATTAACACTGAACCCTATAGGAGCCGTTGTCTGGCTCTGTGAGCCTCAGTGATTAACACTGAACCCGATGGGAGCCTTTGTCTGGCTCTGTGAATCTCAATGATTAATACTGAACCCTATGGGAGCCTTTGTCTGGCTCTGTAAGCCTCAGTGATTAATACTGACCCCTATGGGAGCCTACGTCTGGCCCTGTGAGCCTCAGTCATTAACACTGAACCCGATGGGAGCCTTTGTCTAGCTCTGTGAGTCTCAGTGATTAACACTGAACCCTATGGGAGCCTTAGTCTGGCTCTGTGAGTCTCAATGATTAACACTGAACCTGATGGGAGCCTGAGTCTGGCTATGTGAGACTCAGTGATTAACACAGACCCCTATGGGAGCCTTAGTCTGGCCCTGTGAGCCTCAATGATTAACACTGAACCCTATGGGAGCCTTAGTCTGGCGCTGTGAGCCTCAGTGATTAACACTGAACCCTATGGGAGCCTTAGTCTGGCTCTGAATGCCTCAGTGATTAACACTGAACCCTATGGGAGCCTTAGTCTGGCTCTGTGAGCCTCAGCAATTAACACTGAACCCTATGGAGGCCTTAGTTTGTCTCTGTGAGCCTCAATGACTCAACACTGGACGCCATGGGAGCCTTAGTCTGGATCTGTGAGCCTCAATGATTAACACTGAACCCTATGGGAGCCTTTGTCTGGTTCTGTGAGCCTCAGTGATTAACACTGAACCCGATGGGAGCCTTTGTCTGGCTCTGTGAATCTCAATGATTAATACTGAACCCTATGGGAGCCTTTGTCTGGCTCTGTGAGTCTCAATGATTAACACTGAACCTGATGGGAGCCTGAGTCTGGCTCTGTGAGACTCAGTGATTAACACTGAACCCTATGGGAGCCTTTGTCTGGCTCTGTAAGCCTGAGTGATTAACACAGACCCCTATGGGAGCCTTAGTCTGGCCCTGTGAGCCTCAGTGATTAACACTGAACCCGATGGGAGCCTTCGTCTGGCCCTGTGAGCCTCAGTGATTAACACTGAACCCGATGGGAGCCTGAGTCTGGCTCTGTGAGCCTCAATGACTCAACACTGGACGCCATGGGAGCCTTAGTCTGGATCTGTGAGCCTCAATGATTAACACTGAACCCTATGGGAGCCTTTGTCTGGTTCTGTGAACCTCAGTGATTAAAACTGAACCCGATAGGAGCCTTTGTCTGGCTCTGTGAATCTCAATGATTAATACTGAACCCTATGGGAGCCTTTGTCTGGCTCTGTGAGTCTCAATGATTAACACTGAACCTGATGGGAGCCTGAGTCTGGCTCTGTGAGACTCAGTGATTAACACTGAACCCTATGGGAGCCTTTGTCTGGCTCTGTAAGCCTCAGTGATTAACACAGACCCCTATGGGAGCCTTAGTCTGGCCATGTGAGCCTCAGTGATTAACACTGAACCCGATGGAGCCTTCGTCTGGCCCTGTGAGCCTCAGTGATTAACACTGAACCCGATGGGAGCCTGAGTCTGGCTCTGTGAGCCTCAGTGATTAACACTGAACCTTATGGGAGCCATTGTCTGGCTCTACAAGCCTCAGTGATTCACACTGAACCCTGTGGGAGCCTAAGTCTGGCTCTGTGAGCCTCAGTGATTAACACTGAACCCGATGGATGGGAGCCAGTGACATGCCGTGAGGTCAGTGGCTGGGGAGGCACCGGGGCGTGGCCTCACCGAGGAAGGGGTGTCCGACACGCCCCCCTCGGTGAGGCAGATGTGATAGTTGCCTCCCCTGGTGCTTTTTCATTGCAGTTTTATGACGAGACCAGCGAGCCTACATATCTTTATACATATACGTGAATAAGTTACCTGGAGTATGGAAGGCGAGGACATGTAATGAAGGGTCTACAAACATTCCATTGGTGACATGCTGAGATAGCAACAGGCACGCCCTTACTGCCATCGTTCCATCCAGTGTCTGAGGGGTTGCACAATCAGAGGGAGGCTGAGCGCGTCGCTGCCTCACCCCTCGTCTCGCCCTGCAAATTTGGATATTTTGATAATAAGTAAGTAACCTGTAAAAAACTTTTTTCAAAACACGCTTTCATTAAATGTACGAGTAATGGAAGAACTCCACGACTCTAGGAAGTGGCCCCGAAGTTTGCCATAACGTAAGGGACGGTGGACAATTACATCCAACGTCAGTTGACCATGGGAACAATTAGACCCAAGCCAAAACATAACATGTTAAAAAGATTGTTTAAAATTATTTTATTTAATGATAGAATAGTATTGTCATCATTATGGCATGAGTACAGTGAGGGAAAAAAGTATTTGATCCCCTGCTGATTTTGTGCGTTTGCCCATCGTGGACAATTAGACCCAAGCCGAAACATAACATGAAAAAGAATGTTTACAAATATATACACATTTATAAAAAAAATTATTTAATTAAGTAGAACCAACGTGACTTTACCGAAAAAAACAAAGTATGAATCCTTGCGTCACGAAAGCTTCAAATCTAAATTAAGCAGAACGTTTTGTCTATATGTATTTAAAGTTGCGCATTTTGATGTGACGTCACATTTCTCAAACCCCTGCCCCCTGGTCTCCTTTTAATAAATGTTTTCTCCTACAACATCAGAGTGCAGCGCCACATTAAATACGCACTACAACGACAATAGTTTAAAGCGATTTGAAGCGTGTTTTATATATTTGGGGGGGGGGGCAGAGCTTTGTGACGTCATATTTGAGGGGTCTGACTTTTGTGACGCTGTGTGACGAGGGGGAGGGGGTCAAAAATCGGCCAAAATCACGTGACGTCATTTATGAACGGCCCCAATACGCAAAACTTGAACTCTGACCCCGTTCTCTGACGTCACCACTAAGCATTACCTCATCGGTGTGAAACGCCACGGGGGGCGGTGCGCCTCGCTAGTGACGTCATGTCACCCTGCTTGGTCACCGCCAATATCTGTTCCGGTATAGTCCTTATTTGGGCAAAGCTACGCCCAGTGACTGGCGGCTCATTAACATAATCTACGATCTAAGCTTTGGTGACTGCAGGAATTGCTCATTGGTTTTTCGGTAAAGAAATAAATAAATTAACATATATTCGTTAAAAGCCGTCGCGAGTTTGTTTTTTATTGCGACGGGTTCAGCACCCACGTCCCATCATCCTCGACGCGTGACTTTACCGAAAGAGCCAATGAGTGTACAACGAGTTGAGTCATTCCTGCAGTTGACGAAAGCTTCAATTCTCGAAAAAGTTATTCAGTTACCCAGCCCCGCTCGTTGGGGCGTGTCTTGTACCCCGGAAGTGAATATTACGTCACATCCTGCTGCCGCCATAACGTAGCGAGGTAACGAGAAGCTGCCGATGAAATCCGAGGTGAGAGATTTTCATCGTGGTGGTGGTNGTGGTTTGTGGTTGTGGTTGTTGTTGTTTACCAAGGTAGAGCCTCGCTCTCGTAGGGATATCAATTGAGTCGCAGCGAGTATGGGAATCCATGCAACGTGGGCCTAGCAACGCGGGGCCTCGCCTCCTGCCCTCGCCTGAAGGCCTTTGCTTGAATTCTCTCGCTTCAACTTGATCTGGAAGCTTTCGTGAGGGCAGGAGAAATACAATAAATGAAGAAACAACCAATTTAATTGAGTTGTTTTTTCATATTTTAGTTGTTCTACCTACGTGACTTTACCGAAAAAAACAAAGAATTATCTCGTTTAAACTTGGTCTGGAGCTTCGTGAGTGCAGGGATCCATACTATTTGGTTCTTTCGGTAAAGTCACGTAGAAAGAAAACATTAATTAAGTAATAGCATACGACGTTTCCTTTGCAACACGAGCAATCACCATCGGGTACAAATGAATGAGAAAGCAAAGCTTGTAAACTTGAACTATACTCTTTGGTTCTTTCGGTAAAGTTACGTAGGTATAAAATTAAATAAACTTAGAACTACAATGCAATACAACACAGAGAGTCGGATAAGACAAGTCAACTCCCCACCTGGTTTATTAACGTTCTTCCAAAGATTGCTAAATTTGAGAGAGAGAACTCAACACAGACACGGAGACACACAGACACATACACACAAGCAGAGAGAGATAACACAGACGCACAGAGAGAGACACATAAGCAGAGAGATAACACACAGAGAGAGAGACACACACATGCACACAGAGAGAAAGCACATACAGGCACACAGAGAGATAACACAGACAGAGAGAGACACACACATAGGCACACAGCGAGACACACATAGGCACACAGAGAGAGAGACACACACAGAGAGAGACACCACAAAGACGCACAGAGAGACACACACACAGGTAGGTACACAGAGAGAGATAACACGAAGACAGACACACACATAGGCACACAGAGAGAGACACAATGAGAGAGAGAGACACACATAGGCACACAGAGATAACAAAGAGACAGAGAGAGACACACATAGACACACACACATAGGCACACAGAGAGAGATACACAGAGGCACACAGAGAGAGACATACACATAGGCACACAGAGACACACACATAGGCACACAGAGAGAGATAACACAGACACAGAGAGACACAGACACACAGGCACACGGAGAGAAATAACACAGACACAGAGACACACATAGGCACACACAGAAACAACACCTGTGTTAAGGCCTTAAATAGAGAGAGAAGGGGCTGAGGCAGAGGGGGGGGGTAAAGAAATGAGCATGGCAATGAGAGATTTGGAGCTTTCGTGACTGCAGGAAATACTACAACACGAGGACACTTTAAGTTTTTATTTTATGTAACCAGGCCAAGCCCGCTTGAGCTGCTGTACCGCTCTTATGATTTGAAGCTTTCGTGAGTGCAGGAATCCATACTCTTTGGTTCTTTCGGTAGAGTCACGTAGGTAGAAAATAAAATAAATCACGACGTTTCGGGCGCAACACAAGCGTCCGTTCTTGTTTTTAGAAGCGACCTGCCCACACAACAAAGGTGGGCTTTGTCAACGTGTGGAAATGAATATCGGTCAAAGGCTCTAAACGCGTGCTCATATTCACTCTTAAATGTGGAGGGCGATCTGGAGGAAAATCCACGCCACCACAGAGAGAGGGAGACACGCAAACTCAGCCATGTTGATTTGATCCTGAATTATTTGGTGGAGTGAGGAAGCATTGAAAACTTGGTTTAGCCATGTTTGTTTTTTGTAGTACACTGTTAGCCTGATAACTTTAATTAAATTGTCCTATGGTTGTTTTTGTTGACTTGCATCCCACTGGGATTTTCTGCATACAGCGTTGAAATGCGGTGTTTTTTCTGCAGTTTTTTATCCTGGATTTTTCTGTTGCGTGTAGTCACTTTAAGATTTTCTTGTTCACGTTTTTGTTTGTGCGTTTGCCCCGAGTCAAGAGCCGCATGGCTCACGGGTTATCTTTATATAAAAGGGAAATTTGTGAATGTGTATCTGTTCGAAATGTTTAGCATACTTTCCGACACGCAACAAACTTAAAATTTGGCATGTGGGTACCTTCCAGACTGTACACAATGCAAAAAGTATAAAAATGGACTTTTGCATTTTCTGGGGGGCGCAATAATGGATATATTTTGCACGGCAAGTGAGCGGTGACCTCACGTCTGTGATGTCACCCGCATGCGGCAGCGTCACGTAGTGTGGATCCTGACGTTACGCATCCCCCACCCCCATCCTCCGCGTAGGCCGTGGATTCATTCAAGACAAGAGTCCAAGTCTCGGCGAAGCCAGGTAGTAAAGCTAGTATCTAATAAATGAAACTGAAATAAATCAATGAAACTGAAACATTAATACTGAGCAGATGAAGGTGTGGGCCAGGCATGGTTCTGGACACGCCACCACCTGTTTAACACGGCAGTGTCAAGTTTGTGTTTGCAGTAAAGTCTATTAATTATATTGAAACGGAGGTTATATGAAAACAATGGTTTATGTTTTTGTTTTATCTGGAACTCTTTATGAGAATGGAGCAGTCAGGAAGTTGACACAGCACACATGCAGCTGACGTTAGATCTGTTCATCCCAGCATTCAAGGAAATCTGAGCCTGGCTTCACACCTCTAAGTTGCGATTTAACATGAATTCATGCATAACACAAGTAGTATTATTTTCAACACCCTTTGCTATGTCAGCTGAATTTAGCTCTTATGAATATTCATTTTGCAGCCAGACAGCCGAAATTGTGTGCTTGGAGTTTTGGGTTAACATTCATTTTGAAGATACGACGGCTTCCAGGAATGTTTATGACCATTTGCCCTCTCATAGTGCGCCATAACAGCCCGTGTGATGAATTTGGGAAACTTTTTAACTCTGTCATGAATATATGAATGCGTATAGACGTGTTATTCATGTGTGACTGTGTTATATATACTCTTTGGTTCTTTCGGTAAAGTCACGTAGGTAGAAATAAAAGAAGTAATATTTAAAAAAAATTAAAACACGCTTTTATAAAATGTACTAGTAATGGAAGAACTCCACGACTCCAGAAGTGGCCCGAGGCTTGTCGTAACACAAGCGACCGTGGTCAGTTACAGCCAATGTCAGTTTACCGTGGACAATTAGACCAAGCCAAAACATAACATACAAAAGATTGTTTAAAATGTTTTATTTAATGATAGAATATAGTATTGTCATCAGTATGGCATAAGTATACCAAGTTTGCAGTCGATACCACATTGGGAAGTGGGTTAAAATGGAGTTACAAGATTTGAGGATACAACAACGACAACAATGACAACAACAACAGACAGAGTGAGTTAAATGAAAGCGTGTATTAAAATAAATCACGCAAGAACATCTCAGCTATCGCGATTTTCACCCAAGACGAATGCTTGTGTTGTGTTCGAAACGTCATTTATGTTATTTTTACCTACGTGACTTTACCGAAAGAACCACATAGAGTATGGATTCCTGCAGTCATGAAAGCTTCAAATCAAGATTGTGTACATATGTATGCGTATATTCATTCCTCTGTGCCTCAATACTGACGTGTAGATGGTATTTTCTGTCGGGAAAATGTCAAAACTGGGTGGTTTTAACTTTGCCGACAAAACTGGATCCCAAATGTCAAAACTGGGTGGTCTTGGAAACGACAGGCAAAACAGGGTGGTGCTTTTGATATGACAAAACTGGGTGATGTTCAATGTGGACAAATGTCAAAACTGGGTGAAGGTGTACGATTTAATGTATCATTTGTACACGTTTAGGTCCTTGCGTTATTCATCCATATGTCGCCACAGATTTAGAGCGTTCCAAATGATGTTTCTCGTGGCTCATGTTCCATACCTTGCACCACAAACTTCCCGTTTGCATACTGGCACAGTGTGCCAGCTCGCTTACTTGCCGTTTGTATACTGGCACAGTGTGCCAGCTCGCTACTACAGTAACACTTACTTGCCATATGTATACTGGCACAGTGTGCCAGCTTGCAACTACAGTAACACTTTCAGCTCGCGAACATACACGAACTTGCCATTTGTATACTGGTACAGTGTGCCAGCTTGCATGCTACACCTACTACAGTAGAACAACGGTAGATAGTGTTTGCGTCGAGAAGTATGGTGCTGCACACTTAGAACAAAACATGTTTGTTACATATATATAACTACTTCGACGGGCAAGAGCACTTGTTGTGGCCCTTGGCGCGACAGAAGGAGCACCGCGTGAGGCCCAATGGGCCACCTTCGCCACGGTTGCGAATCCGACGCTTCTTCGGGCGCCAGCCTTCTTCTGGCGAGGAGGTGGCATCATGGTGTTGTCGCGTTGCAGCTCCTCGGCAATGGCAGCTCGATACCGGCAACCGAGGTCCATGTGTGTTGATGGCAGAGACTTGGTAACACACCGCACATGCGTCGTAGAGCTCGGGCATCCGCCCAAACGCCATGAGGGCACGAATGTAGTGCCGACACGGCAAGCCCATCTGCTTCATGTACCCGCACGTGCACGACCGAGAGCTGAGATCGACTCGGCGCTTGGCAGAGGCGTAGGCGTCTGGATCCTTGACGTATGCACGCGTCGAGGTACTCTCGTAGACCTTGTACCTCGGGGCCAACGCCTGCTGAGCGTCGATGAGTCCTTGAGCGTACGGCGTAATGACACGCCCTTGAGCGGCCCACTTCTCGGCGTCGCTGCGGTGGGCAAAGGCCGTCGTCATCATGTCTTCCATGTGGTGCATGAGGAAGTGGAAGGGGTCCATCTCGCGAGCCGGCAGGGCCTCGTGTTCGTGGACTCCACAAAGTTCGTCGTGCGCCAGCCGTACAATGGCGTCGTGTGCAGGTGCGGGTAGAGCGCCCACGTGTGGGGGTCAATCTTGTTGTAGTACGTGGCCGCCGCAGGCAGAGCTACGCCAAGCAGCCCAAGGAGCTGCGGAACGCGGCCTCGGAGGCGCACCCTTGGGCATCGTAGATGATGCCTTGGAGGTCGGGCGTGAACGCGGAGCCGATGTTGTCCACGCCGTTGCAGATCAAATGCCGCGTGCAGTGGATGAGCATGAGGTCCTTCCAGTCGGAGGCTAGGATGCCCGTGCCACGATCGCAGAAGACCGGCGTGCCGTCGAGCTCGATGTCGTTGGTCGTGCAGCAGTTGAGAAACCAGTCGTAGCCGCTGCCGTCTCGGACGGCACCAGCGCCACGGCGAGAAGGACGTTGCGGTTGTTGCCGTCGCGCCCAACGAGGACGAGCATGGTTCCGTTGTAGGCGCGCGCCTTCATGTGCGACCCGTCGATGCCGACGACGCGTTGAAGACTTGGCTGCAACGAGCGTGCGATCGGGTTGCAGATGAACGCACCCCAGAAGATGCCCGCGTCTTCTCGCACACTGCAGGTCGTCGCTTTGAGCTTGCCGAACGTCTCCACCAGCGAGTTGATGAACTCGAAGCCTGCATGGGCCGCACTCTCGTTCGCCGCGATGCACGTGTCCTTGGCGCGGTACATCATCCGGGTCGGGACAATGACGCGAGCAACGTCGGCGACCTGGGCAATGACAGTCGGTGCGGAGGTACGGGGTTGGCGCGAAAGGCCGAACGGGCTGTCGTGTTCGCCTCCACTTGGCGCTGCGTGATCTTGGTAGTGCCCGTGCAGCCGTGGTGATCCGTGCACAGCGCCGAGACGCGGAAGCCGCGTCGTTCCCCGTGAGCTTCGTCAGCTTCACCTTGAAGGAACAAGGTGTTGAACTAGAGCAGACGATGGCAACGTGCCGTCCGCCGCTTCGCTTGAGGTCAAGGACCGCGCGCTTGCCTTGTTGCAAAGCAAAGTCTTGGATGCCGTGGATGGCCTCGCGGCGCGTGGTAAAAGTCTTCTTGGGGTGGAGGGTTGCCATTCGAATGTGAGCCGCTCCTCCACCTGTTTCGTGAAAAATGCTTGTGAAAAATCACGTTTCTACGTCTACTTTCAATTTTCACGAGACAATATGTCTATTTTCATTGCCAGCAATTTGATTTTTCACACAATATTTCCGCCAATCACCGTAACGGTGGGCCACAGGATTGACCAATCAACGAGATGCGCATTCGTTGGTTGGTTCCGCACCATTGGGACCATGGTCAGGAGCGTCAAGCAGGCTGGTCCATCTCCCAAGGACGTCGCCTTTGTCTCTGTGCTTGGTCGTTGGCGGGCTATGGTCGAATGCATGGCAAATTTAAGGGTGTACAGTAGCGCGTAGCATCAACCAACAATCCAAAAGTTTGGTATTGACGCGAGTCACTAGTCTAGGTCATCACGCAAGGTGGCAGTGCGCCCGCCTGGTCGCAAGCCCGCCCGAGCTCACTTCCGAGTCCGAGCCGTAGCTTGAAATGTTGGTCGTTGGGGTGCTGGCACACTGTGCCAGCGTACAAATATCAAGTGTGTGTAGTTATATGGTGCTGGCACACTGTGCCAGCATACTAATACAAGTGTTTAGATGAATGGGGTGCTGGCACAGTGTGCCAGTATACAAATACCAAGTGTTTGGATGAATGGGGTGCTGGCACACTGTGCTAGTATACAATTATCAAGTGTATTTGACAAATGTCAAAACTGGGTGCACCCTGAGTGTCCAAAACTCAAGTTTTGGCCACCCAGGGTGCACCCAGTTTTGACATTTGGGATCCAGTTTTGTCGGCAAAAGTTAAAAACCACCCAGTTTTGACATTTTCCCATTTTCTGTCTGCAGCTGTCGCTTGCTCTGACGCTTCCTCTGCAGAATTGGTCTGATGGAGCACAGGCAGTCAGCGCGGCTCGGTACGGCAAGGCAACAATGGGACCAGCGTGCATACAGCACGGATCGGACTGGAAGTTTGACACAGCACCAGAAAAAACACACGGGAGAGAAACCCTTGAAGTGCAGTGTGTGTGGGAAGGCATTTTCACATTCATCTGATCTTACAAAACACCAGAGAACGCACACAGGAGAGAAACCCTTCAAGTGCAGTGTGTGGAAGGCATTTTCACAGTCACAAAATCTTACACAACATCTTGCACAACACCAGAGAACACACACAGGAGAGAAACCTTCAAGTGCAGTGTGTGTGGGAAGGCATTTTCACAGTCATCTTATCTTACAAAACACCAGAGAACACACACAGGAGTGAAACCCTTCAAGTGCAGTGTGTGTGGAATGGCGTTTGCACGTCCATCAAATTGTCGAATACACCAGATAACACACACAGGAGAGAAACCCTTCAAGTGCACTCTGTGCGGGAAGGCGTTTGCACGGTCACAAGGTCTTAAAGAACACCAGAGAACACAGAAGCATCAGAAAATCCACAAGGAGTGGAGTCTGAAATCAGCTTGTGAAAGTCAAAGTGCCGTAAGGAGCCCATCCCTCATGAAACAAGTACCGGAAGAAAATCCCAGCTTGGGCACTTTTAAAGGTATCAAGGCAGAATTTGAAGAAGTGATTGTGAAATGTGAAGAGGTGACGGTGAAGAGCGAAGAAGTGAAGGTAAAATGTGAAGATGAAGATTTGACTCCAAAATGGACCTTCACATCGATGGAGGCAACGTGAAGCAGGAGGGGAATTCTGACTGTGATGTAGAGGGAGGCAACTCACAGCAGTTTGTGGAAGTGGAGGTGTGGGTGGACTTCCTAGACAATACAAAGTCAAATGGAGACCCGGTAGATGTGTAAGCTTGAGACGATGTCGTTCCCAATAGATGCACCTTTGTCACAAGCCTTTAATGAAAATAATGTGAAGTAGAACATTGAAATCTTAGGTTCAACCTGCAGGGTCTGTTAGTAGGGTAGATATCTCACCAGGAACCTCGGTGATTCACACTGAACCCTATTGGAGCCTTCATCTGGCTCTGTTTAATGAAATGTACTGTCCGAGCTGCCCCTTCCCCCATCGCAACTCCCCTCCTTCCACATGCCCCGCCCCTGGGCGTATCTCCCGAGGCTTGCCGTGACGTAAGGGACCGTGGTGATTTACAGGCAACGTCAGTTGAGCGGGGACAATTCGAGCCGTTAAAAAGATTGTTTAAAAATATTTGTTTTTAATGATAGAATATAGTATTGTCATCAGTATGACATACCTATACGACGTTTGCATTCGATACATTGGGAATACGGTTGAAATTGAGTTAAAAGATTTTTGGATACAACACATACAGTAAGTTAAATAAAAGCGTGTAAAATGTAAAAAATATGTTTTGGATTTTTTAATGATATAATATCGTGTTGTCATCAGTTTGACTCAGCTCGCTATACCAAGTTTGCAGTTCATAGCACATTGGGAAGTGTGTAAAATTTGAGTTACAAGATTTGTTTTTGAGGATACAACAGACGAAGTGAGTTAAATAGAAACGTGTAAAAAATTAACCTGTAAAAACAAAGTTTTCACTATAAATCCTTTATATGCGTGGCATCGGTTTCATTTTATTATTCATTTCTGTTTTTCTTGAGTAAGAGTTTCATTTTATCACATTGGTATTTTAAATTAAATATAAGGAATGTCGTATATAAGCATTATAAGGTTTTCAGTTTTTGTATGATTGTTTATATTGTACATTTTTGTTCTTTTTTTGAAAAATGTTCTATGTTTAGGAAAAATATATGATTGTGTTAGTGACATTTTTTTTTCCTAAAAAGTGGAAAATTTTGGGAAAAAATTTTCACGAAAATAAATTGTCACGCACAACGAGTCTGTGCAAAATATTCTTTGGTTCTTTCGGTTAAGTCACGTCTATTATTTTAATTTATTGTTTTATCTTTAGACGTGACTTAACCGAAAGAACCAAAGAATAATTCCTGCAGTCACGAAAGCTCCAAAATTAAGATTATATGCAAAATGTCAGCTCGATTGGATCACGGGAAGTGGGTTAAAAAACGACCGAAAGATTTGCACGGCCGTAAGCGCGCAAGCAAGCAAGTGAACTTAATATAAAGGATTTAAAAATGATTGCGATCATCTTCTTGGTCCTTTCGGTAAAGTCACGTAGAAGGGAAATAATAAAAATAAAATAATTCTCACGACGTTTCGGCCACAACGCAAGCAGGTCTGTCACCTGAGGGACGGCTGCTTGCGTTGTGGCCGAAACATGAGAATTTTATTTTATGTTTAATTTTTATTATTTTATTATTCCCTTCTATGTGACTTACCGAAAGAACCAAGAAGATGAATCCCTGCAGTCACGAAAGCTTTAAATCGAAAATGATTGGAATCTTACAGAAATGACATAACACCCAATTTCAAAGCAGATGCTGTCCACCCTTCTGAAACGCCGTGTAATTTACGAGTTTTGAATAATTGTAACCAAACAATAAACCAGACACGTGAATTTGTGAACTTTAACTGCAACGTGTGTCGAGACCTTTAATCTGTGTAATCGGCCACGTGTGTGTGTACATACAAAGACCCCCCCCCCCCCGTATAGCCTTCACAGACTATTGGGGCAAGTGCTGTTAGCGGGTGGCAATGTTCGCACACCGCACCGGGTACGCATTTGAGGCTGAGTCGATGTAGGGGCGGCTCAGGACTGGTTAAAAAAAATCGCCACTGGTTATGGGGGCCGTCCATAAATGACGTCACGCGATTTTGGACGATTTTTGACCCCCCCCTCGTCACACAGCTTCACTGAAAGTCAAACCCCCCTCAAATATGACGTCACAAAGCTCTGCCCCCCCCCCAAATAATATTAAACATGCTTCAAATCGCTTTAAACTATCGTCATTGTAGTGCGTATTTAATGTGGCGCTGCACTCTGATGTTGTAGGAGAAAACTTTTATTAAAAGTCTTTAATTAAGTAGTACGTCATTGGAACCTCATTTGCCAGTAAAAATACGATAATTGTTTTTTTACCTTTCTATCTGGCAACAAAACTGACACCTTTTTACAAGGAGTCATGTTTGCATAGACCACAATACCTGCAGTCATAATGCAAACAAAAAACATAACTCTGATAATGTATGCACTGTTCTTGAAGTTGATTGGTCCACACCCGAGACAGCTTTCCTTTGAGCCTAGTCTCACATGGGTTGGACCAGATGACGCCAAAAGGTGCACAACTCAAAGACAATGCACCATCAGAGTATGAGAGCTCGGGGTAAGCATTTACACCATTGTAACCTCATTTGCCAGTAAAATATGATAATTGGTTTTACCCTTCTTGTTGCCAGATAGAAGGTTAAAAAACCAAGGAAAGCTGTCTCGGGTGTGGACCAATCAACTTCAAGGACAGTGCACATTATCAGAGTTATATTTTTTTTTCATTATGACTGCAGGTATTGTGGTCTATGCAAACATGACTCCTTGTAAAAAGGTGTCAGTTTTGTTGCCAGATAGAAGTGTAATAAAAGACTCGGACGCTTCTCTCTGTCCTGTGTCCTTTATTTGGGTTCGATCTCTTTTCCCTCACGGCACTCCCCTTTACTCTTCGCTCTGCAGCCCCAGGCAGCTATCGCTCACGTAGCCCACTTCACAGCACTCCCCTATATACTCTTCGCTCTGCAGCCCCAGGCTGCTGTCGCTCACATAGCCCACTTCCCTCCTTGCAGACCCGCTGCTGTCTCGTCGCGCAGACCCCGCTGCCGAACTCCACCCTTGCAGACCCGCTGCTCTCTCTGCAGTCTCCTCGCTGCTCCTCCAGCCCCGGGGTCGGTCACCGTTGGCCGACGGTGCCGATCCTCGGTGTGTGTGTGTGGCGATCTCGCCACTCTCTCTCTTCCCCACTCCGCCCTGCGTGGCCTCACACTTTCCCAGTCTCCGATCACTCCCTACTGCTTCCGGTTTCTCCCCTTATAGACCTGAACCCTCTCCCCACGTGACGTAACTCCTCCCCCATGACGTCACCTCCGGAAGGTCGTCCACGCCCGCATTACAGAAGGGTAAAAAAACAATTATCATAAGTATAACGTGTTGTCTATATTTATTTAAAGTTGCGCATTTTGATGTCATGTCACATTTCTCAACCCTCACCCCCCCTCGTCACACATCGTCACAAATGTCTAACCCCCCCCATAGGTGCGTGACGTCATTTATGGACAGGCCCTTTCCAAAGCCTCCTTTTTAAATCCTTTATATTAAGTTCGCGTGCTTGCTTGCTTGCTTAGGACCGTGCAAATTTTTCGGTCGTTTTTTAACCCACTTCCCGTGATCCAATCGAGCTGACATTTTCCACACAGACTCGTTGTGCCAGACAATTATTGTTCGTGAAAAAAAATTCCCAAAATTTTACACTTTTTAGGCAAAAAATATGTATTTTACATATATTCAAATAGAACGCATTCATGGCTTTGGCTGAACGTCAGAGTGTAAGAGCCCAGAGCGTAACCCCTCCACAGGCCGTGGCGGAGTAGCGCAGTTGGTAGCGCCCTCGCTTCCCATGCCAAAGGTCGCGGGATCGATCCCCGCGTCCTCCACAGGCGAATATATTTTTAAATCCTTTATATTAAGTTCGCTTGCTTGCTTGCGTGCTTGCTTGCTTAGGACCGTGCAAATCTTTCAGTCGTTTTTTAACCCACTTCCCGTGATCCAATCGAGCTGACATTTTCCACACAGACTCGTTGTGCCAGACAATTATTGTTCGTGAAAAAAAATTCCCAAAATTTTACACTTTTTAGGCAAAAAAAATTATTTTACATATATTCAAATAGAACGCATTCATGGCTTTGGCTGAACGTCAGAGTGTAAGAGCCTAGAGCGTAACTCCTCCACAGGCCGTGGCGGAGTAGCACAGTTGGTAGCGCCCTCACTTCCCATGCCAAAGGTCGCGGGATCGATCCCCGCGTCCTCCACAGGCGAATATATTTTTAAATCCTTTATATTAAGTTCGCTTGCTTGCTTAGGACCGTGCAAATCTTTCGCTCGTTTTTTAACCCACTTCCCGTTATCCAATCGAGCTGACATTTTCCACACAGACTCGTTGTATGTGACAATTAATTTTCGTGAAAAAAAAATCCAAAATTTTGCACTGTTTAGGGAAAACAAATTAAATATTTAATTATCAATTGCTTAATGGTGGCAGACAATCATCTGACCCATAGGTGGCAGCCATCTCAAGCCAGAGGACGAGAGGACTCTAGCCGCCACGCATATAAAGGAATTATAGTGAAAAACTTTGTTTTTACTGGTTATGCTTATATTAAGTTCGCTTGCGCGCTTGCTTGCTTGCTTACGACCGTGCAAATTTTTCGCTCGTTTTTTAACCCACTTCCCGTGATCCAATCGAGCTGACATTTTGCACACAGACTCGTTGTGCGAGACAATTAATGTTCGTGAAATATTTTTTTCAAAATTTTACACTGTTTAGGAAAAACAAATTAAATATTTAATTACCAATTGCTTAATACTGGCAGACAATCATCTGACCCATAGGTGGCAGCCATCTCAAGCCAGAGGACGAGAGGACTCTAGCCGCCACGCATATAAAGGATTTATAGTGAGAAGCTTTGTTTTTACGGGTTACACTTATTAATAAATGTTCTCTCCTACAACATCAGAGTGCAGCGCCACATTAAATACGCACTACAATGACAATAGTTTAAAGCGATTTGAAGGTAGTTTTTTTTGGGGGGGTTGGGGGCAGAGCTTTGTGACGTCATATTTGAGGGGGTCTGACTTTGTGACGCTGTGTGACGAGGGGGGGTCAAAAATCGGCCAAAATCGCGTGACGTCATTTATGGACGGTCCCGATACGCAAAACTTGAACTCTGACCCCCGTTCTCTGACGTCACCACTAAGCGTTACCTCATCAGCGTGAAACTCCTGGGGGGCGGTGCGCCTCGCTAGTGACGTCATGTCACCCCTGCTTGGTCACTGCCGATGTCTGTTCCGGTACAATCCTTATTTGGGCAAAGCTACGCCCAGTGACTGGCGGCTCATTAACATAATCTAGGATCTAAGCTTTGGTGACTGCAGGAATTGCTCATTGGTTATTTCGGTAAAGAAATTAAATAAAAAATAAAATAACGTAATATATTCGATAAAAGCCGTCGCGAGTTTGTTTTTTTATTGCGACGGGTTGAGCACCCATGCCCCATCATCCCTCGACGCGTGACTTTACCGAAAGAGCCAATGAGTGTACAACGAGTTGAGTCATTCCTGCAGTTGACGAAAGCTTCAATTCTCGAATAAGTTATTCAGTTACCCAGCACCGCTCGTTGGGGCGTGTCTTGTACCCCGGAAGTGAATATTACGTCACATCCTGCTGCCGCCATAACGTCGCGAGGTAACGAGAAGCTGCCGTTGAAATCTGAGGTGAGAGATTTTCATCGTGGTGGTTTATTCTTAGGTTTTTTCGGTAAAGTCACTTAGGTAAAACATTAAAATTAATGAAAGTAAAATATTTTATTTTTCATTAATTTTAAAGTTTTACCTACGTGACTTTACCGAAAAAACCTAAGAATATGAATCCTTGCAGTCACGAAAGCTTCAAATCTAGAATCGTGGTTGTTGTTGTGGTGGTTGTGGTGGTGGTTGTTGTTGTTTACCCAGGTAGAGCCTCACTCTCTCTCTCTCGTAGGGATGTCAATTGAGTCGCAGCGAGTATGGAATCCATGTCAAGGTTGGGACATTACAACGTGGGGCCTAGCCACGCGGGGCCTCGCCTCCTGCCCTCGCCTGAAGGCCTTTGTTTGAATTCTCTCGCTTCAACTTGATCTGGAAGCTTTCGTGATGGCAGCAGAAATAAAATAAATGAAGAAACAACCAATTTAATTTAGTTTTTTCATTTATTTTAGTTGTTTTTCATAATATTTTTATAATACAAATTATTTTTTCATAAAAAAATGAAAAAACAACTAAATGTATTTTTTTTAGAGATACACACATAGGCACACAGAGAGATAAAACAGACAGAGAGGCACACGTAAATTTCGATTTAAAGCTTTCGTGACTGCAGGGATTCATCTTCTTGGTTCTTTCGGTAAAGGCACGTAGAAGGGAAGTAATAAAAGAACCTGAGGACGGCTGCTTGCGTTGTGGCCGAAACGTGAGAATTATTTATTATGTTTTGTTTTTATTATTTTATTACTTTCCTTCTACGTGACTTTACCGAAAGAACCAAGAAGAGGCACACATAGGCACACTTAGAGAGACACATATGCACAGAGAGAGAGACACAGAGAGAGATAACACGGAGACAGAGAGATACACACATAGGCACACAGACACAGAGACACACACATAGGCACACACATAATCAACACCTCTGTGACAAGGCCTTAAATAGAGAGAGAAGGGGCTGAGAGAGANGGGGGGGGGGTAGAGAAATGAGCATGGCAATGAGAGATTTGGAGCTTTCGTGACTGCAGGAAATACTACAACACGAGGACACTTTCGGTTTTTATTTTATGTAACCAGGCCAAGCCCACTTGAGCTGCTGTACCGCTCTTATGATTTGAAGCTTTCGTGAGTGCAGGAATCCATACTCTTTGTTTTTTTCGGTAAAGTCATGTAGGAAGAAAAAATAAGTAATAGCATACGACGTTTCCTTTGCAACACGAGCAATCACCATCAGGTACAAATGAATGAGAAAGCAAAGCTTGCAATCGAAATTTAAAGCAAAGCTTGTAAACTTGAACTATACTCTTTGGTTCTTTCGGTAAAGTCACGTAGGAAGAAAAAATAAATTAAGTAATAGCATACGACGTTTCCTTTGCAACACGAGCAATCACCATCAGGTACAAATGAATGAGAAAGCAAAGCTTGTAAACTTGAACTATACTCTTTGGTTTTTTCGGTAAAGTTATGTAGGTACAAAATTAAATAAACTTATAACTACAATGCAATACAACACAGAGAGTCGGCTAAGATAACAGTCAACTCCCCACCTGGTCTATTAACGTTCTTCCAAAGATTGATACATTTGAGAGCGATAACTAAACACAGACACGGAGACACACAGACACATACACACAAGCAGAGAGAGATAACACAGACACACAGAGAGAGACACATAAGCAGAGAGATAACACACAGAGAGAGAGAGACACACACACAGGCACACAGAGAGAAAGCACATACAGAGAGAGACACACACATAGGCACACAGAGCGAGACAGACATAGGCACACAGAGAGAGATAACACAGAGACACACAGAGACACACACATAGGCACACACAGAAACAACACCTGTGTTGAGGCCTTAAATAGCGAGAAAAGGGGGCTGAGAGAGAGGGGGGGGTAGAGAAATGAGCATGGCGATGAGTGATTTGGAGCTTTCGTGACTGCAGGAAATACTACAACACGAGGACTCTTTCGGTTTTTATTTTATGTAACCAGGCCAAGCCCGCTTGAGCTGCTATACCCCTCTTATGATCGTGAGTGCAGGAATCCATACTCTTTGGTTCTTTCGGTAAGTCACATAGGTAGAAAATAAAATAAATCACGACGTTTCGGGCGCAACACAAGCGTCCGCTCTTGTTTTCAGAAGCGACCTGCCCACACAACAAAGGTGGGCTTTGTCAACGTGTGGAAATGACTATCGGTCAAAGGCTCTAAACTCGTGCTGATGTTCACTCTTAAATGTGGAGGGGCATCCGGAGGAAAATCCACGCCACCACGGAGAGAGAGGGAGACACGCACACTCAGCCATGTTGATTTGATCCTGAATTATTTGGTGGAGTGAGGAAGCATTGAAAACGTTTTGGTTTAGCCATGTTTGTTTTTGTAGGACACAGTTAGCCTGATAACTTTAATCTAAATTGTCCTATGGTTGTTTTTGTTGACTTGCAATCCCACTGGGATTTTCTGCATACAGAGTTGAAATGCGGTGTTTTTTTGCTGTTTTTTCCTGGATTTTTTGTTGCGTGTAGTCACTTTAAGATGTTTCTTGTTCACGTTTTTGTTTGTTGCGTTTGCCCCCGAGTCAAGAGCCACATGGCTCACGGGGTTATCTATATATAAAAGGGAAATTTGTGAATGTGTCTGTTCGAAATGTTTAGCATACGTTCCGACATGCAACAAACTTTAAATTTGGCATGTGGGTAGCTTCCAGATTGTACACAATGCAAAAAGTATTAAAATTGACTTTTGCATTTTGGGGGGGGGGGGGGCGCAATAATGGATATATTTTGCACGGCAAGTGAGGTGACCTCACGTCTGTGATGTGACCCGCATGCGGCAGCGTCTGCTGACGTCACGCACCCCCACCCTCCGCATAGGCCGTGGATTCTTTCAAGACAAGAATCCAAGTCTCGGGCGAATCCATGAAGTAAAGCTAAGACCTAACAAATTAAACTGAAACATTAATACTGAGCAGATGAAGGTGTGTGGCCAGGCATGGTTCTGGACACGCCACCACCTGTTTAACACGGCAGTGTGTGGCAGTGTCAAGTTTGTGTTTGCAGTAAAGTCTATTAACTCTAATGAACACGGAGGTTATATGAAAACAATGGTTTCTTTTTTGTTTTCATCTGGAACTCTTTATGATAATGGCAACAGTCAGGAAGTTGACACAGCACACATGCAGCTGACGTTAGATCTGTTCATCCCAGCATTCAAGGAAATCTGAGCCTGGCTTCACACCTCTAAGTTGCGATTGAACATGAATTTATGCATAACACAAGTAGTAGTATTTTCAACACCCTTTGCTATGTCAGCTGAATTTAGCTCTTATAAATATTAATTTCGTAGCCAGACATCCAAAATTGTGTGCTTGGAGTTTTGGGTTAACATTCATTTTGAAGATACGAAAGCTTCCAGGAATGTGTAGGACCATTTTCCCTCTCATAGTGCGCGATAACAGCCCGTGTGATGAATTTGGGTAACTTTTTAACTCTATCATGAATATATGAATACATATAGACGTGTTAGTCATGTGTTACTGTGTTTATATATACTCTTTGGTTCTTTCGGTAAAGTCACGTAGATAGAAATAAATAAGTAATATTTTTAAAAAAACTATTTTAAAAACACGC
Source organism: Lethenteron camtschaticum (assembly GCA_018977245.1). Classification (NCBI taxonomy): domain Eukaryota; kingdom Metazoa; phylum Chordata; class Hyperoartia; order Petromyzontiformes; family Petromyzontidae; genus Lethenteron; species Lethenteron camtschaticum. Next base: position 68,929 of record WFAB01001762.1, read on the forward strand.
TTTAATGAAATGTACTAGTAATGGAAGAACTCCACGACTCCAGGAAGTGGCCCCGGGGCTTGCCATAACGTAAGCGACCGTGGTCAATTACAGCCAACGTCAGTTTACCGTGGACAATTAAACTAAAGCCGAAACTAAACATGTAAAAAAGATTGTTTAAACATTTTTAATTTAATGATAGAATATAGTATAGTGAGCGAAAAAAATATAGTGAGGGAAAAAAAATAAGTATTTGACCCCTCTGCAAAACATGACTTAGTACTTGGTGGCAAAACCCTTGTTGGCAATCACAGAGGTCAGACGTTGCTTGTAGTTGGCCACCAGATTTACACACATCTCAGGAGGGATTTTTTCCCACACCTCTTTGCAGATCTTCTCCAAGTCATAAAGGTTTCGAGGCTGATGTTTGGCAACTCGAACCTTCAGCTCCCTCCACAGATTTTCTATGGGATTAAGGTCTGGAGACTGGCTGAGCCACTCTAGGACCTTAATGTGCTTCTTCTTGAGCCACTCCTTTGTTGCCTTGGCCGTGTGTTTTGGGTCATTGTCATGCTGGAATACCCATCCACGACCAATTTTCAATGCCCTGGCTGAGGGAGGTAGGTTCTCACCCAAGATTTGACGGTACATGGCCCCGTCCATCGTCCATTTGATGCGGTGAAGTTGTCCTGTCCCCTTAGAAGAAAAACACCCCCAAAGCATAATGTTTCCACCTCCATGTTTGACGGTGGGGATGGTGTTCTTGGGGTCATAGGCAGCATTCCTCCTCCTCCAAACACGGCGAGTAGAGTTGATGCCAAAGAGCTCCATTTTGGTCTCATCTGACCACAACACTTTCACCCAGTTGTCCCCTGAATCATTCAGATGTTCATTGGCAAACTTCAGACGGGCATGTATATGTGCTTTCTTGAGCAGGGGGACCTTGCGGGCGCGACAGGATTTCAGTCCTTCACGGCATAGTGTGTTACCAACTGTTTCACCAAGCTGCTTGGCGATGGTCTTGTGTAGGTCTACAATCTTGTCCCTGACATCCTTGGAGAGCTCTTTGGTCTTGGCCATGGTGAAGAGTTTGGAATCTGATTGATTGCTTGCTTCTGTGAACATGTGTCTTTTATACAAGTAACAAGCTGAGATTAGGAGCACTCCCTTTAAGAGTGTGCTCCTAATCTCAGCTCGTTACCTGTATAAAAGACACCTGGGAGCCAGAAATCTTTCTGATTGAGGGGGGGTCAAATACTTATTTCCCTCATTAACATGCAAATCAATTTATAACATTTTTGACATGTGTTTTTCTGGATTTTGTTGTTATTCTGGCTCTCACTGTTCAAATAAATCTACCATTAAAATTATACACTGATCATTTCTTTGCCAGTGGGCAAACGTACAAAATCAGAGTGAGTTAAATGAAAGCGTGTATTAAAATAAATCACAGCAGACATCTAGGCTTTCGCGATTTTCACCGAAGACGAACGCTTGTGTTGCGTTCGAAACGTCATTTATGTTATTTCTACCTACGTGACTTTACCGAAAGAACCAAAGAGTATGGATTCCTGCAGTCATGAAAGCTTCAAATCAAGATTGTGTACATATATATGCGTATATTCATTCCTCTGTGCCTCGATACTGACGTGTAGATGGTATTTTCTGTCTGCAGCTGTCGCTTCCTCTGCAGAATTGGTCTGATGGAGCACAGGCAGTCAGCGCGGCTCGGTACGGCAAGGCAACAATGGGACCAGCGTGCATACAGCACGGATCGGACTGGAAGTTTGACACAGCACCAGAAAAAACACACGGGAGAGAAACCCTTCAAGTGCACTCTGTGTGAGATGGCGTTTGCAGATTCATCAACTCTTCAAAGACACCAGAGAAAACACACGGGAGAGAAGCCCTTCAAGTGTATTCTGTGTGAGATGGCGTTTGCACATTTATCAACTTTTCAAAGACACCAGAGAACACACACGGGAGAGAAACCCTTCAAGTGCAGAGTGTGTGGAAGGCATTTTCACATTCACCTAATCTTGCAACACACCAGAGAACACACACAGGAGAGAAACCCTTCAAGTGCACTCTGTGTGGAATGGCGTTTGCAGATCCATCAAGTTTTCATAGACACCAGAGAAAACACACGGAGAGATGCCCTTCAAGTGCACTATGTGCGAGATGGCGTTTGTATATTTATCAACTTTTCAAAGACACCAGAGAAAACACACGGGAGAGAAACCCTTCAAGTGCACTATGTGTGAGATGGCGTTTTCAGATTCATCAACTCTTAAAAGACACCAGAGAACACACACGGGAGAGAAACCCTTCAAGTGCAGTGTGTGTGGGAAGGCATATTCACAGTCATCTGATCTTGCAACACACCAGAGAACACACACAGGAGAGAAACCCTTCAAGTGCAGTGTGTGTGGGAAGGCATTTTCACATGCGCGATATATTGCAAAACACCATAGAACACACACAAGAGAGAAACCCTTCAAGTGCAGTATGTGTGGGAAGGCATTTTCACAGTTAACTGATCTTGTAAGACACACAGGAGACAAACCCTTTATGAAACAAGTACCGGAAGAAAATCCCAGCTTGGGCACTTTTAAAGGTATCAAGGCGGAATTTGAAGAGGTGATTGTGAAATGTGAAGAGGTGACGGTGAAGAGCGAAGAAGTGAATGTAAAATGTGAAGATGATGATTCGACTCCAAAATGGGACCTTCACATCGATGGAGGCAACATGAAGCAGGAGGGTAATTCTGACTGTGAGGCAGAGCGAGGCAACTCACAGCAGTTTGTGGAAGTGGAGGTGTGGGTGGACTTCCTAGACAATACAAAGTCAAATGGAGACCCGGTAGATGTGTAAGCTTGAGACGATGTCGCTCCAGTAGATGCGCCTTTGTCACAGGCCTTTAATGAAAATAATGTGAAGTAGAACATTGAAATCCTAGGTTCAACCTGCAGGGTAAGAGCGGCCAGTCTTGGTGGATCCGTGGGTTGGGTAGATATCTCACCAGGAGCCTCGGTGATTCACACTGAACCCTTTGGGAGCCTTTGTCTGGCTCTGTGAGCCTCAGTGATTCACACTGAAGCCTATGGGGGAGCCTTAGTCTGGCTCTGTGAGCCTCGGTGATTAACACGAACCCTATGGGAGCCTTAGTCTGGCTCTGTGAGCTTCAGTTATTAACACTGGACCCTATGGGAGCATATGTCTGGCTCTGTGAGCCTCAGTGATTAACACTGAAGCCTATGGGAGCCTGAGTCTGGCTTTGTGAGCCTCGGTAATTAACACTGAACCCAATGGATGGGAGCCAGTGACATGCGGTGAGGTCAGTGGGAGGGGGGCACCAGGGGTGTGGCCTCACCAAGGGGGGCGTGTCTGACACGCCCCCTTTAGTGAGGCAGATGTGATAGCTGCCTCCCCTGGTGCTTTTTCATTGCAGTTTCATAACGAGACCAGCGAGCCTACGTATCTTTATACACATACAGAAGAACCTGTGGTCACGAACGCTTCTGACCACGACCAAATTGGGTTCCGACCAAAACATTTAAAACATTTTTTAATCTGGTCACGAACACATACTCAGGTTGCGATCAAACCCCGCCGCGTCCAATTTCCCCTTCCGCGCCATTTTTGTTGTTGAATTACACAAAGCGTAACAGTTATGTATATAACTTTTGCTATATAAGATTCCTAGGAAGATATAAATTGTGTGAGTGTAGCCATACCCCTCTCCTCTCATTCAAGCCATAATTTAGAGAGTGAAAGCGCCGAGTACGTAAATCGCTAACATAAGAACCTGTTAATCTCTTCTCGCATCATTCATACGATGATGTGGTGAAATAAACGTTCATACGATATTACGGTGAATGCTTCCAAAAACATTACTGTACCCAAATATTACTGTTAAATTACTTTCAATAGAAACATGAATTGCTCATACGAATATTCTCTCTCTCAGAATCGACCGACTGATGTAGCAGACGAAACAGTAATCTTGTTGAACGATTTTAAGCCTTGTCGCGGCAGTGTTAGTTTTCTCTGTTCAAGGATTTATCAGTGTTATGCAATGTTTTTACATTTAGTTTATTATTACACTGAATTCTATGGCATAGTTAACTATTTTTGTACTTAAAAATCTTTTAAAAAAATATGTATATACAGTTCGTAGGAGTCTGGAACGGATTAATCGTGTTTACATACAATCCAATGGGGAAATTATGTTCGAGTCACGACCAAATCGGGTTGAGACCAAAGTTATGGAACGAATTAGGGTCGTGACCAGAGGTTCTACTGTACTTGAACTAAGTTACCCGAACTATGGAAGGCGAGGACATGGAATGAACGGGTCTACAAACATTCCATTGGTGACATGCTGAGATAGTAACACGCACGCCCTTACTCCCCGCGTTCCATCCAGTGTCTGAGGGGTTGCGCAATCGGAGAGGCTGAGTGCGTCGCTGCCTCACCTCTCGTCTCTCCCTGTACTTGCAGCGAAGCTCCGCAAATTTGGCGATTTTGACTATAAATAAGTAATTAAGAATTTTTTTTTATAACACGCTTTTATGAAATCGTTGGAAAGGGGCCGTCCATAAATGACGTCATGCACCTGGGGGGGTCAGACATTTGTGACGATGTGTGACGAGGGGGTGTGGGGGTTGAGAAATATGACGTCACATCAAAATGCGCAACTTTAAATAAATATAGACAACACGTTCTACTGAATTAAATCGACTTTTTAATAAAAGTTTTCTCCTACAACATCAGTGCAGCGCCACATTAAATACGCCCTACAATGACAATAGTTTAAAGCAATTTGAAGCATGTTTTATTTTATTTTTTNGGGGGGGGGGGGCAGAGCTTTGTAATGGCAGAACTCCACGTCTCCAGGAAATGGCCCTGATTCTTGCCATAGCGTAAGGAACCATGGCGAATTACAGCCAAAGTCAGTTGACCGTGGACAATTAGACCCAAGCCGAAACATAACATATGAAAAATAATGTTTAAATGTTTTTTTTATATTGTATCATAGAATATAGTATTGTCATCAGTATGACATAAGTATACCAAGTCTGCAGTCGATACCACATTGGGAAGTGGGTTAAAATTGAGTTACAATATTGATGATACAACAACAGACACTGAGTTAATATAAAATATTTTAAAATACTTTTTTTAAAACACGCTTTAATGACATGTACTATCGAAGCTGCCTCTCCTCCAGCCACCTTCCCTCATCGCCCCTCCCTCCTTCCACATGCCCCGCCCTGGGCGTGGCTCCCCGATGCTTGCTGTGACGTAAGGGACCGTGGTGATTTACAGGCAACGTCAGTTGAGCGTGGACAATTAGAGACGTAAAAAAGATTGTTTAAATTATTTTTTTATTTTTAATGATAGAATATAGTATTGTCATCAGCATGACACACCTATACGAAGTTTGCATTCGATGTTTGCATTCGATACGATATTGGGAATACGGTTGAAATTGATTTACAATATTTTTAGATACAACACATACAATAAGTTAAATAAAAGCGTGTAAAATGTTGAAATATATATGTTTAGGATTTTGTTATGATATAACATCGTGTTGTCATCAGTATGACATCGCTATACCAAGATTGCAGTCGATAGCACATTGGAAAGTGTAAAATTTGAGTTACAAGATTTCGTCTTTGAGGATACAACAGACAAAGTGAGTTAAATAGAAGCGTGTAAAAATGATTGGGATCATCTTCTTGGTTCTTTCGGTAAAGTCACGTAGAAGGGAAATAATAAAAATAAAATAATAATTATCACGACGTTTCGGCCACAACGCAAGCAGGTTTGTCACCTGAGGATGGCTGCTTGCATTGTGGCCGAAACGTGAGAATTATTTTATGTTTTATTTTATTATTTCCCTTCTACGTGACTTCACCGAAAGAACCAAGAAGATGAATCCCTGCAGTCACGAAAGCTTTAAATCGAAAATTATTGGAATCGTACAGAAATGACATAACACCCAATTTCAAAGCAGATGCGGTCCACCCTTCTGAAACGCCCTGTAATTTACGAGTTTTGAATAATTGTAACCAAACACAATAAACCAGACACGTGAATTTGTGAACTTTCACCGCAACTTGTGTAGAGACCTTTTAACCTGTGTAATCGGTCACGTGTGTGTGTACTTACAAAGATCCCCCGGTATAGCCTTCACAGACTATTGGGGCAAGTGCTGTTAGCGGGTGGCGATGTTCGCACACTGCACCGGGTACGCATTTGAGGCTGAGTCGATGTAGGGGCGGTTCAGGACCGCAAAAAAAAATCCACTGGTCATGGGGGCCGTCCATAAATGACAACGCGATTTTGGACGATTTTTGACCCCCCACCTCGTCACACGGCGTCACTGAAAGTCAAACCCTCCTCAAATATGACGTCACACAACTCTGCCCCTTCCCCCCAATAATATAAAACATGCTTCAAATCGCTTTAAACTATCGTCATTGTAGTGCGTATTTAATGTGGCGCTGCACTCTGATGTTGTAGGAGAAAACTTTTATTGAAAAGTCTTTAATTAAGTAGAACGTCATTGGAACCTCATTTGCCAGTAAAAATACGATAATTGTTTTTTACCCTTCTATCTGGCAACAAAACTGACACCTTTTTACAAGGAGTCATGTTTGCATAGACCACAATACCTGCAGTCATAATGCAAACAAAAACATAACTCTGATAATATATGCACTGTCCTTGAAGTTGATTGGTCCACACCCGAGACATCTTTCCTTTGAGCCTTGTCTCACATGGGTTGGACCAGATGACGCCAAAAGGCGCACAACTCAAAGACAATGCACCATCAGAGTATGAGAGCTCGGGGTAAGCATTTACACCATTGGAACCTCATTTGCCAGTAAAAATATGATAATTGGTTTTACCCTTCTTGTTGCCAGATAGAAGGTTAAAAAACCAAGGAAAGCTGTCTCGGGTGTGGACCAATCAACTTCAAGGACAGTGCACATTATCAGAGTTATGTTCTTTTGTTTGTATTATGACTGCAGGTATTGCGGTCTATGCAAACATGACTCCTTGTAAAAGGTGTCAGTTTTGTTGCCAGATAGAAGGGTAAAAAAACAATTATAAGTATAACGTGTTGTCTATATTTATTTAAAGTTGCGCATTTTGATGTCATGTCACATTTCTCAACCCCACCCCCCTCGTCACACAGTCACAAATGTCTGACCCCCCCCCCCCAATAGGTGCGTGACGTCATTTATGGACAGGCTCTTTCCAAAGCCTCCTTTTAATAAATGTTCTCTCCTACAACATCAGAGTGCAGCGCCACATTAAATACGCACTACAATGACAATAGTTTAAAGCGATTTGAAGGTAGTTTTTTTTTTGGGGGGGGGGCAGAGCTTTGTGACGTCATATTTGAGGGGGTCTGACTTTGTGACGCTGTGTGACGAGGGGGGGTCAAAAATCGGCCAAAATCGCGTGACGTCATTTATAGACGGTCCCGATACGCAAAACTTGAATTCTGACCCCCGCTCTCTGACGTCACCACTAAGCATTACCTCATCGGTGTGAAACGCCAGGGGGGCGGTGCGCTCGCTAGTGACGTCATGTCACCCTTGGTCACCGCCGATATCTGTTCCGGTATAGTCCTTATTTGGGCAAAGCTATGCCCAGTGACTGGCGGCTCATTAACATAATCTAGGATCTAAGCTTTGGTGACTGCAGGAATTGCTCATTGGTTATTTCGGTAAAGAAATGAAATAAAATTAACATATATTCGTTAAACGCCGTCGCGAGTTTGTTTTTTATTGCGACGGGTTCAGCACCCACGCCCCATCATCCCTCGACACGTGACTTTACCGAAAGAGCCAATGAGTGTACAACGAGTCATTCCTGCAGTTGACGAAAGCTTCGATTCTCGAATAAGTTATTCAGTTACCCAGCCCCGATCGTTGGGGCGTGTCTTGTACCCGGAAGTGAATTACGTCACATCCTGCTGCCGCCATAACGTCGCGAGGTAACGGAAAGCTGCCGTTGAAATCTGAGGTGAGAGATTTTCATCGTGGTGGTTGTTGTTGTTGTGGTGGTGGTTGTTGTTTACCAAGGTCGAGCCTCTCTCGTAGGGATGTCAATTGAGTCGCAGCGAGTATGGGAATCCATGTTAAGGTTGGGACATTACAACGCGGGGCCGAGCCACGCGGGGCCTCGCCTCCTGCCCTCGCCTGAAGGCCTTTGTTTTAATTCTCTCGCTTCAACTTGATCTGGAAGCTTTCGTGACGGCAGCAGAAATACAATAAATGAAGAAACAACCAATTTAATTTAGTTTTATCATTTATTTTAGTTGTTTTTTCATAATATTTTATAATACAAATTCTTTTTTCATAAAAAATGAAAAAACAACTAAATGTATTTTTTTAGAGATACACACATAGGCACACAGAGAGATAAAACAGACAGAGGCACACGTAAATTTCGATTTAAAGCTTTCGTGACTGCAGGGATTCATCTTCTTGGTTCTTTCGGTAAAGTCACGTCGAAGGGAAGTAATAAAAATAACCTGAGGACGGCTGCTTGCGTTGTGGCCGAAACGTCGTGAGAATTATTTTATTATGTTTTGTTTTTATTATTTTATTACTTCCCTTCTACGTGACTTTACCGAAAGAACCAAGAAGAGGCACACATAGGCACACTGAGAGAGACACATAGGCACACAGAGAGAGAGACACAGAGAGAGATAACACAGAGACAGAGAGATACACACATAGGCACATAGACACAGACACACACATAGGCGCACACATAATCAACACCTCTGTGACAAGGCCTTAAATAGAAAGAGAAGGCGGCTGAGAGAGAGGGGGGTAGAGAAATGAGCATGGCAATGAGAGATTTGGAGCTTTCGTGACTGCAGGAAATACTACAACACGAGGACACTTTCGGTTTTTATTTTATGTAACCAGGCCAAGCCCACTTGAGCTGCTGTACCGCTCTTATGATTTGAAGCTTTCGTGAGTGCAGGAATCCATACTCTTTGTTTTTTCATGTAGGAAGAAAAAATAAGTAATAGCATACGACGTTTCCTTTGCAACACGAGCAATCACCATCAGGTACAAATGAATGAGAAAGCAAAGCTTTAAATCGAAATTTAAAGCAAAGCTTGTAAACTTGAACTATACTCTTTGGTTTTTCGGTAAAGTTATGTAGGTATAAAATTAAATAAACTTATAACTACAATGCAATACAACACAGAGTCGGCTAAGATAACAGTCAACTCCCCACCTGGTTTATTAACGTTCTTCCAAAGATTGATACATTTGAGAGAGAGAACTAAACACAGACACACAGACACATACACACAAGCAGAGAGAGATAACACAGACACACAGAGAGACACATAAGCAGAGAGATGACACAGAGAGAGAGAGACACACACACAGACACACAGAGAGAAGCACAGACAGAGAAAGACACACACATAGGCACACAGAGCGAGACACACATAGGCACACAGAGAGAGATAACACAGAGACACACAGAGACACACACATAGGCACACACAGAAACAACACCTGTGTTGAGGCCTTAAATAGCGAGAAAAGGGGCTGAGAGAGAGGGGGGTAGAGAAATGAGCATGGCGATGAGTGATTTGGAGCTTTCGTGACTACAGGAAATACTACAACACGAGGACACTTTCGGTTTTTATTTTATGTAACCAGGCCAAGCCCGCTTGAGCTGCTATACCCTCTTATGATCGTGAGTGCAGGAATCCATACTCTTTGGTTCTTTCGGTAGAGTCACATAGGTAGAAAATAAAATAAATCACGACGTTTCGGGCGCAACACAAACGTCCGCTCTTGTTTTCAGAAGCGACCTGCCCACACAACAAAGGTGGGCTTTGTCAACGTGTGGAAATGACTATCGGTCAACGGCTCTAAACTCGTGCTGATGTTCACTCTTAAATGTGGAGGGGCATCCGGAGGAAAATCCACGCCACCACGGAGAGAGAGGGAGACACGCAAACTCGGTTATGTTGATTTCATCCTCAATTATTTGGTGGAGTGAGGAAGCATTGAAAACGTTTTGGTTTAGCCATGTTTGTTTGTGGTAGTACAGAGTTAGCCTGATAACTTTAATCTAAATTGTCTTATGGTTGTTTTGTTGACTTGCATCCCACTGGGATTTTTGCACAGCGTTGAAATACGGTGTTTTTTCTACTGTTTTTAACTGGATTTTTTGTTGCGTGTAGTCACTTTAAGATGTTTCTTGTTCATGTTTTTGTTTGTTGCAGTTGCCCCCGAGTCAAGAGCCGCATGGCTCACGGGGTTATCTATATATAAAAGGGAAATTTGTGAATGTGTCTGTTCGAAATGTTTAGCATACGTTCCGACATGCAACAAACTTTAAATTTGGTATGTGGGTAGCTTCCAGATTGTACACAATGCAAAAAGTATAAAAATTACTTTTGCATTTGGGGAGGTGGGGCGCAATAATGGATATATTTTGCACGGCAAGTGAACGGTGACCTCACGTCTGTGATGTCACCCGCATGCGGCAGCGTCTGCTGACATCACGCACCCCCACCCTCCGCGGAGGCCATGGATTCTTTAAAGACAAGAATCCAAGTCTCGGGCGAAGCCATGCAGTAAAGCTAAGACCTAACAAATGAAACTGAAACATTAATACTGAGCAGATGAAGGTGTGTGGCCAGGCATGGTTCTGGACACATGCCACCACCTGTTTAACACGGCAGTGTGTGCAGTGTCAAGTTTGTGTTTGCAGTAAAGTCTATTAACACTAATGAACACGGAGGTTATATGAAAACAATGGTTTCTTTTTTGTTTTCATCTGCAACTCTTTATGATAATGGAAGCAGTCAGGAAATTGACACAGCACACATGCAGCGTTAGATCTGTTCATCCCAGCATTCAAGGAAATCTGAGCCTGGCTTCACACCTCTTCAGTTGCGATTGAACATGAATTTATGCACAACACAAGTAGTAGTATTTTCAACATCCTTTACTATGTGAGCTGAATTTAGCTCTCATAAATATTCATTTTGTAGCCAGACAGCCAAAATTGTGTGCTTGGAGTTTTGGGTTAACATTCATTTTGAAGATACGAGGGCTTCCAGGAATGTGTATGACCATTTGCCCTCTCATTGTGCTCTATAACAGCCCGTGTGATGAATTTGGGAAACTTTTTAACTCTCATGAATATATGAAAACGTATAGAAATGTTAGTCATGTGTGACTGTGTTTATATATACTCTTTGGTTCTTTCGGTAAAGTCACGTAGGTAGAAATAAATGAAGTAATATTTTTTAAACACGCTTTTATGAAATGTACTACTAGTAATGGAAGAACTCCACGACTCCAGGGAGTGGCCACGAGGCTTGCCGTAACATAAGCGACCGTGCTCAATTATAGCCAACGTCAGTTTACCGTGGACAATTAGACCCAAGCCGAAACATAACATGTAAAAATATTGCTTAAAAGAAAATGTTAATGATAGAATATAGTATTGTCATCAGTATGGCATAAGTATATCAAATTTGCAGTCGATACCACATTGGGAAGTGGGTTAAAATGGAGTTACAAGATTTGAGGATACAACAATGACAACAACAACAGAGTGAGTTAAATTAAAGCGTGTATTAAAATAAATCACAGCAGACATATCAGCTATCGCGATTTCACCCGAAGACGAACGCTTGTGTTGCATTCGAAACATCGTCATTTATGTTATTTTTACCTACGTGACTTTACCGAAAGAACCATAGAGTATGTATTCATGCAGTCATGAAAGCTTCAAATCAAGATTGTGTACATATATATGCGTATATTCATTCTTCTGTGCCTCGATACTGACTTGTAGATGGTATTTTCTGTCTGCAGCTGTCGCTTCAAAGACACAAAAGAACACACGGGAGAGAAACCCTTCAAGTGCAGTGTGTGTGGGAAGGCATTTTCACAGTCATCTGATCTTGCAAAACACCAGAGAACACACACAGGAGAGAAACCCTTCAAGTGCAGTGTTTGTGGGAAGGCATTTTCACATTCACCTAATCTTGCAAAACACCAGAGAACACACACACGAGTGAAACTTTTCAAGTGCAGTGTGTGTGGAATGGCGTTTTCAGGTCCAGAAAATTGTCAAATACACCAGAGAACACACAGGAGAGAAACCCTTCAAGTGCAGTGTGTGGGAAGGCATTTTCACAGTCATCTGATCTTGCAATACACCAGAAAACACACATAGGAGAGAAACCTTGAAGTGCAGTGTGTGTCGGAAGGCATTTTCACTGTCACATAATCTTGCACGACACCAGAGAACACACACAGGACAGAAACTCTTCAAGTGCAGTGTGTGGGAAGGCATTTTCACAGTGGGATCTTGCAAAACACCATAGAACACACACAAGAGAAAAACCTTCAAGTGCAGTGTGTGTGGGAAGGCATTTTCAAAGTCACGTGATCTTGCAACACACCATAGAACACACACAGGACAGAAACCCTTCAAGTGCAGTGTGTGTGGGAAGGCATTTTCACAGTCGCCTAATCTTGCAAAACACAGAGAACACAGAAGCATCAGAAAATCCACAAGGAGTGGAGTCTGAAATCAGCTTGTGAAAGTCAAAGTACCGTAAGAGCCCATCCCTCATGAAACAAGTACCGGAAGAAAATCCCAGCTTGGGCACTTTTAAAGGTATCAAGGTGGAATTTGAAGAGGTGATTGTGAAATGTGAAGAGGTGATTGTGAAATGTGAAGAGGTGATGGTGAAGAGCAAAGAAGTTAAGGTAAAATGTGAAGATGAAGATTCGACTCCAAAATGGGACCTTCACATCGATGGAGGCAACGTGAAGCAGGAGGGAATTCTGACTGTGAGGCAGAGCGAGGCAACTCGCAGCAGTTTGTGGAAGTGGAGTGTGGGTGGACTTCCTAGACAATACAGAGTCAAATGGAGATCTGTTAGATGTGTAAGCTTGAGACGATGTCACTCCGATAGATACACCTTTGTCACAGGCCTTTAATAAAACAATGTGAAGTAGAACATTGAAATTCTAGGTTCAACCTGCAGGGTATGGTTGGGTAGAAATCTCACCAGGAGCCTCAGTGATTCACACTGAACCCTATTTCAGCCTTCATCTGGCTCTGTGAGCCTTAGTGATTCACACTGAAGCCTATGGGGCCTTAGTCTGGATCTGTGAGCCTCAGTGATTCGCACTGAAGCCTATGGAGCCTTAGTCTGGCTCTGTGAGCCTCAGTGATTCACACTGAAGCCTATTGGAGCCTTAGTCTGGATCTGTGAGCCTCAGTGATTCACACTGAAGCCTATTGGAGCCTTAGTCTGGCTTTGTGAGCCTCGGTAATTAACACTGAACGTGATGGATGGGAGCCAGTGACAATGGGTGAGGTCAGTGGCTGGGAGGCACCGGGGCGTGGCCTCTGACACGCCCCCCTCAGTGAGGCAGATGTGATAGCTGCCTCCCCTGGTGCTTTTTCATTGCAGTTTCATGACGAGACCACCGAGCCTACGTATCTTTATACACATACAGTAGAACCTCTGGTCATGAACGCTTCTGACCACGACCAAATTGGGTTCCGACCAAAACATTTACAACATTTTTGAATCTGGTCACGAACATAAACTCTGGTGCGATCAAACACGGCCGGGGCCAATTTCCCCTTCCGCGCCATTTTTGTTGTTGAATTACACAAAGCGTAACAGTTATGTATATACTTTTGCTATCTAAAATTCCTAGTAAGATATACATTTTGTGAGTGTAGTCATACCCTCCCCCTCATTCAAGCCATAATTTAGAGAGCGAAGCGCTGAGTACGTAAATCGCTAACATAACCCGTTAATCTCTTTCGCATCATTCATATGATGCGGTGAAGTAAACATTCATACAATATTACGGTGAATGCTTCAAAAACAATACTGTACCCAAATATTACTGTTAACTTTCAATAGAAATGTAATGCGAGCGTAAATGGGAAGGCCGGATGTGACGATCCGAGAGGGAGGAGTCAGGGTCACGTGGGTGAGAGGTTATAGGAGGGATCCCGGAAGAGATATGGGCAGTCGAGGGAGTGAAGAGGCGAGACCACGTTGGGTGGCCGCCGTGCCATCAGCCGCGAGGCTGATAGGGCTTGGCACCCGCCAGCTAGCGGTGTGCGGAGAGAGAGCGGAGTGTGCGGGGCGCACAGGGCGTGCGAGGTTGCACGGTGCTAATAGAGTGGCTAGCGGGACCTTGCAGGTAGCACGGGGCTAGTGGAGGGCTAGCGGAGCATGCGAGGTTGCACGGGCAGCAGAGTGGCTGCAGAGTGTTCGGGAGCACACGGAGCAGCGGGTGGCTGCAGAGTGCGTGGGGCGTGAGGAGAGACGACGCTGGGCCGAGGAGGAGGCCAGCGGGGTGCGCAGGAGAAAATATAAATAAAGGACCAACGAAGAGTGACATCGTGTGAAGGAGTCCTTTATTACATTGGAGTCAGAAGTGGACTTTTTCAAGGCTAAATAACATCGAGGAAGAGGGCCGAGAACTTGAAAAAGTGTAACCCACTTGTTACGTCTTTCGACGACGAAGAAACGGCCGCCGGCGCACGTCCTCCAGCGGCCACGTGGTGGTCCAACTTGAATCGCTGCGGGCCGTTCTGCTGGTTTTTTCACCCTGGTGGCGCCGGCGACGAGGCCGGATCGGCCACGCGGCAGGCCTGAAAGCGGTGAGCCTTCGAGTGGGGCTGAGCCGTCCGCCATTGGGGCCTGGCCCACGCTTCCCGTCCTCTCCGACACGCGGCAGGGCGCCGCCATCTTGGGTGTGGTCGGGGAGGAACGGCGGGAAGCCACCATCTTGTCGCCGCGGCGGGAAGCCACCGCCATCTTCAATATTGCGGCGGAGAGGCGGCCGTGCGCTGCCATCTTGGAGGCGCCGTGTGGTGTGCAGCCTGCTGCTGAGCTGCTGTTTTGCGGGGAGGAGCCGCGAGGAGAGGACGCCGACGCTGCTGCTGCTGGGGTGGGAGCACTCCCGTCCTGGCTCGTGTGTGAGACACCGGAGCAGTCAAGGGAGGACGCCGCGCTCAGCGTTCGAGTTCTGCGAGGCGTTTCAAGTTGCCACCCTGCCGTCCTCTGCTCGCTGCAGCCCGGGTGAGTCGTAACTATATGCTCCCAGCCCTAACACACACCTCACCCATCTAGCGTGTGCCGGGGGGCGATTGTCATGTTTGAGCGTACAGAGCGCGGTTCGGGCTGTGTGTGTGTGTGTTGACGATGGACGCGCTATCTGTTTGTTTGCTCAGTGTCAAATAGTGTGTGTGCGTTGTGGCGTGGAGTTGTTATCTTGATGGCGAAGTTAATTATCAATTCGGTTGTGTCGTGTATCCCGCGCTGTACCATCCCGTGGGTTGCCGTGTGCGACGTGGTTAATTGAAAAAAAATATTTGGGTGTTGTTACTGCATGGTACGACTGAGTTAATGGTGTGTCTGCCTGCAGCTCTGCTTGCTATTGTGCATGAATTTACGCTTGTGATCGCGATATGGTGACTGCATGTGCTGTATACACTGTTCTGTACGGATACGGAGTGCGGTGCATTGGTTGACCATTGGGTTCGGGAAAGTTATTAATTGTGCGTACCTATTAGGAAATTGTTCAAAATTCGGGGGGACCCAAAAATTTGGTCGTATGAGTGTTCATGCACACGAGATTGCGTGTGTGTTAAAGCAAATTTCGAGTGTTGAGAGATGGGGCCGTAAATTGCCGCCAAGTGGCGTCGCTCATTTTGTTGATTGCATGCGGCCAGGGGTTGCATTGCGAGTTGGTGTGTGTAAGCAAAGTGTCTTGGTCAAATATGGGTAAAAATTCCCCGATAAGACTGCTGTGCGCAGCGAGCTGCGTGTGCGTCCTATGTTGGGGTTTGTTGTGTATCTATGCCCTGTTTTCGTTATTAATATTAAGAATCATTAAGAAAAAAAAAATTTCCTACATATATTTTTAAAATTTAACAATGAAAACAACTCACTTCTCACAAGCACACCAGGAATCTATGAAACATGAAGGCCATTAAAACGATAAGAATTCGGTCACAGAGAGGTCATAGACATCCAGATGGACAAAAAGATCGATGGACTAACCTCCCAAGACATCTGGAGATGTACAATAAGGTGCAGAGTAAAGAATAATAACGGTTGCAACTCGCGTTTTTTTTTACGTTTTCCTTACTGAAAAGTAGAAACTTAACNAAAAGAAGTAACCAACAAACAAGGGCTTTTTATTATAATTATTTATTTACTCGTACTCACCGCATACATATTATTTAGAATTATATGTTTCCTATTTACATGACCTTCCTAAAAACTAAAGAGTACAAATTCCAGAAAGCTTAACTGAAACATAGTTACACTTAACCTCAGGACATTAAAAAAAATAACTCAGAATAAAACACCAATCCCTGGGAACTAAAATTGGCGAAACCCTCAAAATAATGATGTAACGAGGATCATTACGAATATTCATTAAACATAGACGAATGATTACCACGATACTAAGACCGAAGGAATCCATAAGATATCTCAAGAATAAATGTAACACACAGGACCACATAAGTATTGCAAAAATCTCCTCGACCACCTTTGTCTTCCAGCGGGTGTGGCCTCTGAATGACCCACGCGGGGCAAGCAAGAAGGGAGCAAAAGGTCACAAGGGGGGTTCGTGCTAACATTCGAGAACATCTGTTTTTTTCTGTTTGTTTTCTCTCGCAAGAGACACGGAGAGAGGAGAGGGTGTTCACGTTTTGAGTTAAACACGGCCGTCTTTGTCTCCCCGCAGCACGGACAGCAAGATTTGCACACGCGAGCAAATAACATTCCCCACCCCTCCTTCCAGAATGATTACACAGCTGTGTCTTTACTAATAAACACGCACACGACACACAACACACACGGACGCAGATGTGTTCACCCCACAGGAAGATATATGACGGCCTTTGAACAACTCGGGAAAACTGAGTGGATTTTCCCGATATAAGCCGAGGAAAAATCCATTCAACTTAGATCGTCAGGGGCTCTGGCCCCACCACAGATCTCCACGGGCTTCGGCTCCATCTCTCTCGTCGCCGCCAACGAAGAAGCTCTCGTCATCCGAAGGACGAGGTTCGCGGGTGGTGACGTGCATCGCCAAGCCAAAGTGCTCGCCTGCCGTTCACGAGTCAACGAGCCTCAACCCCCTTTCGTGCCGCCACGCCGAGGTGCTCGCCTGCCGCACACGAGTGAACGAGCTCAGCCCCGACGTGCCGCCACGCCGAGGTGCTCGCCTACCGCGCAAACGAGCGCGGCCGCGCCGTCAGTCATCGTACGGGGTCAGCCGAGGGAGGAGTCGGAAAGCGAGCCGCTCACCGCAGCCGCGCAAGCCAGAGGGTCCTCCGAAAGTCGTTCGTACCCACAACTTCCCCCACCCATAGACCCACACACGCACGCATCGACGCCCCACTCACCTGTGAGACTATCCTATCTATTTCACCCTTACCATCGTATCAACCCTAGTCAATTATCAGAAGACTGATTATCAACTACATGAACCATCAGCTGGCCATGAGGAATCGCGGCCAATTGAGTTATTAAGAGTCCGTCGGTTATAAGAGTGAGGTTATTTGCCTTGCCTTTTTTTTTGTCCCGTTCATCGCATAGGCGATCAATAGATTCGTTGAGGCACACTCAAACTCTCTGAATCCTCATTTTGAATCGACCCATATATATAGAGAATATCTTGTCAAACCGGTTTTTTTGTCAGAGAATCTCGCCGAGGAATTAATCAAAGCAGAGCCGATACTCTCTCACAACACGCATCCACCCACCCTTGTCTCAAACATTTCGTTAAAAGGATTTTATACTTACCGATGAATCTATTGACATATACTTTCGCCTCTGGGATATAATAAATTGCTTTTATTGCCTTCATACAAATCGTCGCATGTCTGTTTTAAAACTCCGCCAGTCCGGTTGTGCTCGATACATGGGGAACTACTGAGATGTCTGGTGCGAAAGTAGAAATTACGGTTGTTAGAAGAGTTTAGTTATTATACAGTTAACTAAAATGAATATCGNTAACTGATGAAGAAGTATGTTTAGTCATCCATTTTCGTTAATTGCATAATCTTACCCATGAATTTATTGACGTATACTTGTTTTGCATACTAGAGTGTTGTGTTTGTTTAGAATAAAATTGTTAACACCAAGTCTCGAGTGTTTCTTCCAAGTCCATGCAAAACTGTCTTATTCTTGAGAACTGTATCCTGTGATGAGATCTGAAACTGGAGACATAAAATAACATAANACACACTAAGATAATCGGTAAATGTTTAATCAATGATAATCGTGTTATCCTGATTGAGATAACTCTGGATAAACTAAACTAAACTTAATTATCATAACCGCTCGCATTAACATAATCACAAGCATCCGCATAAATTACTACGATTATCTCCGTGATTATCATAATTTCTGCATATAATTACAGACATAATTTATACATATTAATACACACTAACATAATTAATGCGATTTGTGCATTTTTAGGAAAATTATAATTTTTTATTATTTTTATCAAAATTTCATAACCCAACACATACAACATTGTTAAAACGTGACGGGGGATGTGTGTTGTGACCCCAGCAAAGGGCAGCTGGGGTGCACGCACAGGGAAAACTGGCGACGCGGTCGAGCGTTGGGCCACCATTTTGAGCGCGCGGGAAATTGCGGGGATGCGCTTGGCGCAGAGGGCCGCCATTTTGAGCGCGCGGGAAAAACTTCGGTGGGGCGCTCGCGCGGGCCGCCACCATTTTGAGTATACACATCGAGCCGCGGGGATGTGGATATGGATATCATCCCTTGACTCTCGTGTTGCGCTCTAACTTGTGTGCGTGCATTGCGTGTTGTGTGCAATGCTGGCGTGTTGGCGCCCATCGGGGTAACAGCGTAGTGGCACGTGGCTGACTAAAGAGGGCATTGTCATTGCACCATCATTTGGGACAGATGCTGGCTGGTTCTATTCTGGGGCAAATATTTCATCAGTATATGCCTGCCATTGTTGAGTGGGTGATGCACGAGTTGTGGTCACATCGGCCTATGGCCGATGGCTGACCTGACAGCCCGGAGGCGAGACACTCCGTGGTATGTCTCAAACTAATGGGCCGTGGGCTCATATGGTTTCGGGGAGTCGTGGTTCAGTTGTGCGGTGGCAGACTGAACCTGGTGTGCCGGGGCGCGGGATTCAGGAGTAGAGGTTCCGTTACGTGGCAGCGAACGGGGTGACCTGGCTAGCATGGGGCAGGGATTTCCCTTGCGGGTCCTCCAGCGGGAAGGGCCGCGGACTTGTTCTGCTCTGGGTTAGGGCGTTATTGAATGTGTAAGGGAACATTGCCCGTGGGAGGTTGATGGGGTCTGGCCTTGCCGAGGATGAATCTTCCCTTGGCTATAAAGCGTCAGACTATAAGATGCTGGTGTGTGTCCATCGCTGATGGGATAGTAAGGGAGGAGCATGGCTGAGTTGTTGCTCGTCCCCGAAATTGCACTAGCCGAGTGTATGGTCAGTGGATGTTGCTGTGGTTGGACGACCACGGTGAGGGTGAAGGCGGGTTAAATGTTACCGCTGGGGAGCGTGGCTCTCTCCACGCGAGGGTGTGCGGCTGGGGGCTTTGTTGAGAGTGACAGTGGGTATATGCTGTGTACGTGAGATGTTTGTGCTGGTCCTCAAGGAGGACTGCTGGTGGGCAAGAGCAGGAATTTTTGTTGTTGTCACGTGTAAATAATATTGTTTTTAAATTGTAAATACTGGGGCATCCATCGCGTCTATTTTGGGTATTTATTGGGGTTTTCCTTAAGCGGGCCGGATTTACATATCTCCACTACCTGGGGCCGGGTGGCTGTCGTGTACGACATGCGGATGTGCGTTGTTGTGCTGTGCCTCAGGGGTTGGATTCTCCTTCTCGTCACAGATCTTCGGCGCCTGCCACACTGGGTGTTACCGGGTGTGCTAACCGGATGTGGACTTGAAGGGGAATTGAGCGCCCGTTCGTCACACTTGCTCTACCAGTTGCTCTCTGACGTTGGACTTGAGCCGAGCGGATGGAACAGCAACACGGACACGCTCTAAGACACCGCATTCCTGGGTTATGCGCGTCGGCCGTTCTTGCGTGTCGGTTGCCGTTGTTGTGCATTGTTCCATTCTTAATTCTTGTTGCTTGTTGTGCGGAGGACGGGCCGGTGTTCTGTACCGGATCCTGATCCCTCCCCGTTCGTTACTTGTGTTGTTATAATCTCCATTGTGTCTGGGGTGATTCCTGATTGTGATGCCTTCGCTCGCATTATTTTGTCCTGTTTTAGCCGAGGACGGCTGGATTTTTCTTTAGGGGGGGGGGGTTATGTAATGCGAGCATAAATGGGAAGGCCGGATGTGACGATCTGAGAGGGAGGAGTCAGGGTCACGTGGGTGAGAGGTTATAGGAGGGTGCCCGGAAGAGATCTGGGCTAGTTGAGGGAGTGAAGAGGCGAGACCACGTTGGGTGGCCGCCGTGCCATCAGCCGCGAGGCTGATAGGGCTTGGCACCCCGCCAGCTAGCGGTGTGCGGAGAGAGCGGAGTGTGCGGGGCGCACAGGGCGTGCGAGGTTGCACGGGGCTAGCAGAGTGGCTAGCAGGACCGTGCGGGTTGCACGGGGCTAGCGGAGCGTTCGAGGTTGCATGGGCAGCAGAGTGGCTGCAGCGTGTGCGGGGCGCGAGGAGAGACGACGCTGGGCCGAGGAGGAGGCCAGCGGGTGCGGAGGAGAAGAATATAAATAAAGGACCAACGGAGAGTGACATCGTGTGAAGGAGTCCTTTATTACAGAAACATGAATTGCTCATACGAATATTCTCTCTCTCAGAATCGACCGACTGATGTAGCAGACGAAATAGTAATCTTGTTGAACGATTCTAAACCTTGTCGCGGCAATGTTAGTTTTCTCTGTTCAAGGTTTTATCAGTGTTTTGCAATGTTTTTACATTTAGTTTACTATTACACTGAATTCTATGGCATAATTAACTATTGTTGTGCTTAAAAATCTATTATATACAGTTCGTAGGAGTTGGAATGGATTAATCGTATTTACATACAATCCAATGGGGAAATTAAGTTCGAGTCACGACCAAATCGGGTTGTGACCAAAGTTATGGAACGAATTATTGTCATGATCAGAGGTTCTACTGTACTTGAACTAAGTTACCCGGACTATGGAAGGCGAGGACATGTAATGAAGGGGTCTACAAACATTCTATTGGTGACATGCTGAGATAGTAACAGGCACGCCCTTACTGCCCGCGTTCCATCCAGTGTCTGAGGGGTTGCGCAATCAGAGGGGAGGCTGAGCGCGTCGCTGCCTCACCTCTCGTCTCTCCCTGTACTTGCAGCGAAGCTCCGCAAATTTGGCGATTTTGACTACAAATAAGTAATTAAGAAATTTTTTTTTAATACACGCTTTTATGAATGAAATGTACTAGTAATGGCAGAACTCCACGACTCCAGGAAGTGGCCCCGAAGCTTGCCATAACGTAAGGGACAGTGGCCAATTACATCCAACGTTAGTCGACCGTGGGACAATTAGACCCAAGCCGAAACATAACGTAAAAAAGATTGTTTAAAATTATTTTATTTAATGATAGAATATAGTATTGTCATCAGTATAGCATAAGTACAGTGAGGGAAAAACGTATTTGATCCCCTGCTGATTTTGTGCGTTTGCCCATCGTGGACAATTAGACCCAAGCCGAAACATAACATATGAAAAAGAATGTTTACAAATATATACAGATTTATAAAAAAAAAGTATTCAATTAAGTAGAACCAACGTGACTTTCCCGAAAAAAACAAAGAGTATGAATCCTTGCAGTCACGAAAGCTTCAAATCTAGAATTAAGCAGAACGTTTTGTCTATACTCTATATGTATTTAAAGTTGTGCATTTTGATGTGATGTGACATTTCTCAAACCCCACTCCCCTGGTCTCCTTTCTAATAAATCTTTTCTCCTACAACATCAGAGTGCAGCGCCACATTAAATACGCACTACAATGACAATAGTTTAAAGCGATTTGAAGCGTGTTTTATATATTTGGGGGGGGGCAGAGCTTTGTGACGTCATATTTGAGGGGGTCTGACTTTTTGTGACGANGGGGGTCAAAAATCGGCCAAAATCACGTGACGTCATTTATGAACGGCCCCAATACGCAAAACTTGAACTCTGACCCCGTTCTCTGACGTCACCACTAAGCATTACCTCATCGGTGTGAAACGCCAGGGGGGCGGTGCGCCTCGTTAGTGACGTCATGTCACCCCTGCTTGGTCACCGCCAATATCTGTTCCGGTATAGTCCTTATTTGGGCAAAGCTATGCCCAGTGACTGGCGGCTCATTAACATAATCTAGGATCTAAGCTTTGGTGACTGCAGGAATTGCTCATTGGTTATTTCGGTAAAGAAATTAAATAAAAAATAAAATTAACATAATATATTCGTTAAAGCCGTCGCGAGTTTGTTTTTTATTGCGACGGGTTCAGCACCCACGCCCCATCATCCCTCGACGCGTGACTTTACCGAAAGAGCCAATGAGTGTACAACGAGTTGAGTCATTCCTGCAGTTGACGAAAGCTTCAATTCTCGAATAAGTTATTCAGTTACCCAGCCCTGCTCGTTGGGGCGTGTCTTGTACCCCGGAAGTGAATATTACGTCACATCCTGCTGCCGCCATAACGTAGCGAGGTAACGAGAAGCTGCCGTTGAAATCCGAGGTGAGAGATTTTCATCGTGGTGGTTGTTGTGGTTGTTGTTGTAGTTGTTGTTTACCAAGGTAGAGCCTCTCTCTCGTAGGGATGTCAATTGAGTCGCAGCGAGTATGGGAATCCATGTCCAGGTTGGGACATTACAACGTGGGGCTTAGTCACGCGGGGCCTCGCCTCCTGCCCTCGCCTGAAGGCCTTTGTTTGAATTCTCTCGCTTCAACTTGATCTGGAAGCTTTCGTGACGGCAGCAGAAATAAAATAAACGAAGAAACAACCAATTTAAGTTAGTTTTTTCATTTATTTTAGTTATTTATTCATAATATTTTTTTTCATAATTTTTTTTTAGAGATACACACGTAGGCACAGAGAGAGAGATAAAACAGACAGGCATACATAGGCACACAGAGAGAGACACATAAGCACACAGAGAGAGAGACAACNGAGAGAGAGATAACACAGAGAGAGATAACACAGACAGAGAGATACACACATAGGCACACAGACACAGAGACACACACATAGGCGCACACATAATCAACAGCTCTGTGACAAGGCCTTAAATAGAGGGAGAAGGCGGCTGAGAGAGAGGGGGGTAGAGAAATGAGCATGGCAATGAGAGATTTGGAGCTTTCGTGACTGCAGGAAATATTACAACACGAGGGCACTTTCGGTTTTTATTTTATGTAACTAGGCCAAGCCCACTTGAGCTGCTGTACCGCTCTTATGATTTGAAGCTTTCGTGAGTGCAGGAATCCATACTCTTTGTTTTTTTCGGTAAAGTCACGTAGGAAGAAAAAATAGGTAATAGCATACGACGTTTCCTTTGCAACACGAGCAATCACCATCAGGTACAAATGAATGAGAAAGCAAAGCTTTCAATCGAAATTTAAAGCAAAGCTTGTAAACTTGAACTATACTCTTTGGTTTTTCGGTCAAGTTATGTAGGTATAAAATTAAATAAACTTATAACTACAATGCAATACAACACAGAGAGTCGGCTAAGATAAGTCAACTCCCCACCTGGTTTATTAACGTTCTTCCAAAGATTGATACATTTGAGAGAGAGAACTAAACACAGACACGGAGACACACAGACACATACACACAAGCAGAGAGAGATAACACAGACACACAGAGAGAGACACAAAAGCAGAGAGATAACACGAGAGACAGAGAGAGAGACACACACAGGCACACAGAGAGAAAGCACACAGAGACACACACATAGGCACACACAGAAACAACACCTGTGTTGAGGCCTTAAATAGAGAGAGAGGGGGGGGTAGAAAATGAGCATGGCAATGAGAGATTTGGAGCTTTCGTGACTGCAGGAAATACTACAACACGAGGACACTTTCGGTTTTTATTTTATGTAACCAGGCCAAGCCCGCTTGAGCTGCTATACCGCTCTTATGATTTGAAGCTTTCGTGAGTGCAGGAATCCATATTCTTTGATTCTTTCGGTAGAGTCACGTAGGTAGAAAATTTAATAAATCACGACGTTTTGGGCGCAATACAAGCGTCCGCTCTTGTTTTCCGAAGCGACCTTCCCGCACAACAAAGGTGGGCTTTGTCAACGTGTGGAAATGACTATCGGTCAAAGGCTCTAAACGCGTGCTGATATTCACTTTTAAATGTGGAGGGGATCTGGAGGAAAATCCACGCCACCACAGAGAGAGAGGGAGACACGCAAACTCAGCCGTGTTGATTTCATCCTGAATTATTTGGTGGAGTGAGGAAGCATTGAAAACGTTTTGGTTTAGCCATGTTTGTTTTTTGTAGTACACAGTTAGCCTGATAACTTTAATCTAAATTGTCCTATGGTTGTTTTTGTTGACTTGCATCCCACTGGGATTTTCTGCATAAAGCGTTGAAATGCGGTGTTTTTTCTGCAGTTTTTTCCTGGAATTTTCTGTTGCGTGTAGTCACTTTAAGATGTTTCTTGTTCACGTTTTTGTTAGTTGCGTTTGCCCCCGAGTCAAGAGCCACATGGCTCACGGGGTTATCTATATATAAAAGGGAAATTTGTGAATGTTTAGCATACTTTCCGACATGCAACAAACTTGAAATTTGGCATGTAGGTACCTTCCAGACTGTACACAATGCAAAAAGTATGAAAATTGACTTTTGCATTTTTCTGGGGGGGGGGTGGGTGGGGCGCAATAATGGATATATTTTGCACGGCAAGTGAGCGGTGACCTCACGTCTGTGATGTCACCCGCATGCGGCAGCGTCACGTTGTGTGCATTCTGACGTTACGCATCCCCCACCCCCCATCCTCCGCGTAGGCCGTGGATTCATTCAAGACAAGAATCCAAGTCTCGTGCGAAGCCAGGTAGTAAAGCTAGTACCTAATAAATGAAACTGAAACATTAATACTGAGCAGATGAAGGTGTGTGGCCAGGCATGGTTCTGGACACGCCACCACCTATTTAACGCGGCAGTGTGTGGCAGTGTCAAGTTTGTGTTTGCAGTAAAGTCTATTAACTCTTGAACACGGAGGATATATGAAAACAATGGTTTATGTTTTTTGTTTTCATCTGGAACTCTTTATGAGAATGGAAGCAGTCAGGAAGTTGACACAGCACACATACAGCTGACGTTAGATCTGTTCATCCAGCATTCAAGGAAATCGGAGCCTGGCTTCACACCTCTAATTTTCAATTAAACATGAATTTATGCATAACACAAGTAGTATTATTTTCAACACCCTTTGCTATG